>BJCM01131627.1:0-13664 GCA_018326385.1 Flaveria bidentis
ACCACCACCACCACCACCACCTCAGACTCCGCCACCGACCTCCTCTCCCGCCTCCTCCACCGCCTACCACCGTCTCTCTCCACCACCTCCACCAACACCCCATCGTTACTCCGCCGGAGATCATCACTCTCCACCACCACCACCACCACCACCTCTCCTCCGATCATACCCTTTACAGACCTCAACTCCTCTATATCCTCCACTCTACCCACCATCACCCAACTCGGGTTCTTCCAACTCACCGATCACTTCATATCCCCCGAACTCGCTCACTCGGCCGAGTCAGACTCGGTCTCCATTTTTAACCTCTCTACCGACCAAAAACACCAACACTTCCCCAACAACTGGCCCCTTGGGTGGTTCGACGATGACGATGATGATGAAGATGAAACTGGGGTCGGTGACTCGGTGTTTCTTGACTCGGTTTGTTCAACCGAGTCATCCGAGTTGGAACTAAGTTCTCTACGCGAGTTCACTCGGGGAATGGAGAAAATCGGTTTAGCTGTTGTTGAAGCGCTATTGTGCGCCGTGGGTTTACGCAACCCGGGTCGGGATGACCCGGGCGCTGTTACGTCGTTGATGTGGATATCTGATGGTGTGTCTGGGTCGGGTCGGTTTTATCCGTATGTTGTCGGGTTGCATTACCAGATTCGGAGCCAAAAGTGTTCTTTGTTGACGGATTCGGGTTTGGTATCCGTTTTGCCTAAAGTGGATTCCATTTTGGTCACTCTTGGAGATATTGCTCAGGTGAAAATTAATAATTTTTCTTTCCTAACATTAAAATCGTATTTAAGAAAGTTTTATTAAATGTAGATTTTTTTATTAAAAAACAAATTAAAATTTAATAATTCATGATTTTCACTAACACATGATAGTTATTACTTTGTCGTAAAAATTATCACAAATTTACATTTTTACTCATGTATTTATATTGTATAACCATTGAAGATTTTGATTAAATTTTACTCATATTTGTCATTCTGAGTGAGATATATTATAACTGTGCTTCTCTTGCATACAAAATCAGAGGTAATATTTATAACTAGCTTTAATAATAAAATATTAAATAGAATAAAAATTATAAAACGATATATCATGATAGCATTGGAATTACGCATGAAATATGAATTTATTATATTTTTTTGTTTTTTTTCAAAGATAAATTAAAGATGTTGTTTCAAAGTACCGTTTTAAAAAAATATTTTTAAAAATGTTCTTACTATAACATGCTATTTTAATTATTTTTGTTTTATAAAAAAATTACTTTAGAAAAATCAATTTTAAAATATTATGTTAAAATAGTTTGTTTTTTAGACAAAATTTCTTTTTATAAAAAACTATTTATACTAAAATAACTTAATTAAAAAGATTTTTTTCTTAATTTATTAAAAAATAATTATAATATACAATATACAAATAATTAATATTATTAGTAATTAATATTGTTATTTAATATAAGAGAGAAGCGGGAAAAGTTTGATGAAAATTAACACGTGACACACCTATTTACTTTTTTGTTAGAGTAGTAAGATAAGATACGATAAGATAATATATGAAGCAAAACGGAATATTTTTGTACAACAAAGTTGTGAAAATGATGTTTATCTCTTGATTTGTACAATTGAACATAGCTCCACCATATAATTAATTATTAATTAATTATATGTAAAAAGAACAAGGGTTCTTGTCAACCATGATGGCTGCCAAATGGACCTAAGTTTCCAACAAAATCAAATTAAATAAATAATGTAGTTTGTTTTATTAAGTTTTGGATTATTTTTTATATAAACAAAGATCGTGTTCGGATAGAAAATCAATTAATGGGGCTCCAAAGTCCTCATTTTTTGTTTGGCACGAAACGTGTGATTATGTTTGAGATTATTTCTAGGTGTGCTGTCATATTGATTTGGACTTCAAATTTGTATTTTTGTCATTTTGCATGGTTTTTGGCTTTGAAAATTCGGTGCTTATATTATTGTAATTACGTTACATTTTGTAATTATGTTACATATATTTTTGTAATTATGTTACATATATGAACATATAGTTATTTTTATTAGATAATTTTTTCCAAAACTTTTAAATTAATCTTACTCAAGTGAAACTTGAACATAACACATTTTCACATATGCTACTATTCTATCCTACTGGTTGTTTTTTATTTGGTAACTGCATGTGTTATTTGATTTATTTTGTATTTGATGTCTTTCCTTTTTAATTTACATTACAAATTATAGGTATGGAGCAATGGAAAATTAAAGAAAGTGAGAGGAAAACCGAATATAACTATGGAAGAAGGGGGTGAGACATCGACCTTAGCAATGTCACTATTGGTAACGTTGCCGCTAGAAAGTGTTGTCTCTCCTCTCCTTCTCAGGGCGGAGATTAGCAACACTGACAACGACGACGATCAAGATCAAGATGTTCATGGAGAATCAAAAGAAAGTTTGTTCAATTCATTTTCATTTGAAGATTATGCTTGGAGAGTTTATCATGAAAGAGTGCCCCTTAAAGACCCTTTGGATAGATACCGGAACAAATTGTAAGGATCCATATGTATTTGGAGGCAATATTTTTTGAATTATTTAAGGATTTGATATCTTGTGTGTTCTTTTTCTTTTTGTAACATTATATGATTTTGAAGTGGTGGTATTTGTTTTTTCAGTTTTATATTATTTTCATAGGAAAGGCATAAAAAGCTGACTTTTTTATTTTTTATTATACTGTTCGCCTTTTTATTTTTTCGAATATTATTTTCCATTTTTTAAACATTAAAAAGAGTGGTGCAAAACCATCTTTAGTTATTTATATAAAAGAAACTTAAGAAAGTAATTATCCTCGTCAATGTTGTCTTCTTAAAGTTGTGTTTTTACTCTCAGGTAAAATCATTGTTATGTATTATTTTGACGAGCCTTTGAAATTTGGCCCTCTTTGTTTTCTTTCACAGCAACACCTCCAAAAATCATGTAATAAAGTCTGAATTTATTTGAAATTTGGCCCTCTTTGTTTTCTTTCACAGCAACACCTCCAAAAATCATGTAATAAAGTCTGAATTTATTAACTTAGCAAACGTAATAACATATGAACAACAACAAATATGTTAAAGTAGAATGTTGAAAGTGTACGCAAGCAGTTAGAAGTGAATTCCAGCATTTTAGACTAATAGATTAAGAACTAGAAGTGAATTCCAGCATTTTAGACTAATAGATTAAGAACTCGCAATCATTTGTTACATTCTCTACTCTAGTGATTAAGAGATTAAGAGCATTCATAATAAGTTTTCTATTTTTATGTGAGTGTGTCACATATTACGTGAGAAGATTGTGAGTGTAGGAGAAAAGAATATTACTATCCATCCTCATATTAATTTAAGAAAATACGATACAACCCTTATAATATTTTTAGTATTTTTTAAAGTGAAGTGAATGAGAGAGAGAAAAAATGTAAAGATATAAAAAAAAGTATTATTTAATAAAAATAAATAAAAAATAGTGTTTTCTTTTAATGTAAATATAAGGATGAGAATAAAAAAGCTAGCTGGTGTGAATTTAAAAATACTCAAACCTCAAAATGCATATTTTAATCTATTAACAAGGGCAATAAGATTTGACTATTCCTAAAAGAGCAACAAATCGAAAGTATACTACACCCTCTGCCATCGATTCATGAACACTTGCAAGTTGCAACTATGAAATGGCACAAGTCATGCTTTGATATTTTAAGAAGTTCATAACTTTTACCAAATACCACAAAAATCTTCTTATGAATTAAACCATAAGTAGCAATTAATCATATGATTATAGAGACTTTTGATATGTTTAGTTTTCGTCATTTATAAAATATCACTAATGCGTACTCGATGTACATGTTTAGATGAGTACTAAATTAACATTTAGATGCGTCTATGCTTAATACATGAAATGTGAACAATAATACGTAGATACGCGAATAAAATATTCACAGCGAGAGTCTTGTCAATCTTGTCCGCATATGATTGGATTTTATCAATAAAGGTATGTTTTATTGGAGATATGGGGACAAGGTGATGCACACAAGGTTGCACGTGTACATCATGATATTTAACCAAGGTTAGTTAATGGAATAAAGTGGGATACATAAGCCAAAGTGGATACACGAATATGAAGGTTTTCTGTAGCTCATGGCTATAAAACAGTTAATCTCCAACATACCTATAGAGGTATGCCATTCATACGGAGATAATAGAATGTTTTCTAACGCATTTTATATCTTTGAATTTAAACATCAAATTTGTGCAAGTTCTAGGCATCTCGAGAATAATGACTCATAAATTTCAAATATCTAAGCTATTTAAAAGTGTTTAAATTCGTTCTTATTGAAAAAGGTCAATTGGTACATACCTTTAAAGATTCTATACGCAATTAATCTCCAACATACCTATAATGCGTATCATTCATACATTGATAATAGAATGCTTTTCTAGCCCATTTTATATATTTGAGTTTAAACATTGAATTGTGCAAGTTCTAGTCATCTTGAGAATAATGACTCGGAGTTTTCAAATATAGCTATTTAAAGTGTTTAAATTCGTTCTTATTGAAGAAGGTCAATTCTATACAATTGATTACCATCACGATCAAAGGGTTTAACGAAATAGGTTGGTGTGGTCCTTAATGTAAACTTCTATTATCATATGTTTATATTGCAAGTGACGATTACCTTATAACAATATGAAAACAAAAAACTGATAACTACTTACGTAATCATACTAGTGAAATTTATCGATGATCTCTTTATCGATGATGATAACTTGCATACGTGATATCTACCTTATTGAAGAGAAATTTTTATGATTTCCCCAATCTTATAGAGAATGATTCTACACAACCATATCTATCAATTTAAAAAGACAATAATGAAGAACAACGACCATAATAAACATACTATGAATTTGTTGACAACCACCAGATCACTATAAAATTGATATCATCTCTTATTTTATATTTTTATACATTTTCTTAATCTCATATTTATCCAAAGATTAAATGAAAGTTACATTAAACAAAAATTGATTTTAAAACTAATATATAACTTATTCACCACTTAAAGTTATTACAAGGACAAAAACCGATTTCCCCGTATATGCTATTACATTGTTAAGATAACCACTCGATACAAAACCAAGCCTTAGTAAAAAAACTATAATAGACAAAAAAAAAAAAACACTTGTACCTTTTACTTGAACTGTATAATCACAAAAGAATACTAGTATATTAAATTATGCGCCACCTGACATGAAAACAATTCTGATACAAATCTAGTGCCCACCTTTGACCCGCTACCAAGTCAAACTAGTCCCGACAGTTTCTGATTAATAGGATGAGTGAGGAAAACTGTCATGTAGGTTTTTAAGGTATATATTTTTAGTTTTGTTTAGGAAGAACTAGGCTTGATATCATTAATCAATTTGTATTTAGAATTCAAAGATTTGTCCTCTCGAATGTTGTTGTTCGTGTAATCTGTTTCAGTGAATTAAAACCTTCAATTTCCGACATCTATCATTTTTCTTGTTGTAAATTGTAGTTTACAGTACGTCAACTACGTTAAATGTGTAATCAGAGATCTATGAATCTAGAAAAACGTTATAAAACATTTTGTTTTTGTAAGAGAAAATAGAAAAGAAAAGAAAGAGAAAATGTTCGGCCCAATGACAAGATACAAGGATGAAAACTCTCACAAAGATTTTCCCAAATAGCATAAATATGCAATCCAACTTTCCTACATCTGGGGTTGCAATCTGTCTCTTCCTTTTCGTCGACCTTTGATTTGTTTATTATCATACTCCATAATCTTCACTCTTCGTACTAGTAGTTGTATCAGCAAAACCCCCAATCGTACAATCGAAAAACCCCCAAATCATTCTCATCAATTCATCACTGCTTAATTCATAACCTTAATCGATCGTCTTTTCGTTCAATTTCGTCTCAAAGATGAGGAAAAGGGCTCGCATAGCACGAAATAAGGTATTTTTTAGATCATTTGGTTAATTGATTGTGTTTTCATTGATTTCTGTTTCAGTTTTGATGGTTAATTGTTGTAATTTGAGTTTTTGACCCTAATCATCTGTCACAAGTTTTCATTTTCTTACATGTGATGTGTGATTGTTAACGGGTTTGATCGTTCAAGTGATTTGAACATTCAATTCTTGTTTTTTTTTCATCATGGGATTGTTACTTATCAATGAGTGTAGTTCTCCAGCAATTGAATTGTGGGAATTGAGTATGTGAAGATTGTTGATTTTTAAATTAAAGCTAATGTGAGTGTGAATGTTTAAGCGATTTAAACATCATGTGATTATCACTTATAAATGAGTATAGATGTCCAACAATTGGATTGTGTGAATTGAGGATGTTCATTGATACTCATGTGTATGTGAAGATTGTAGATTGTTGAAATATGGCTGATGTTTTTATTATTGTTGTGTATGTTAAGGGGGGTCATCATGGATTTAATTCGAATGATTTCATCAGTCGAATGCCGGATGATATTCTTATATCTATACTATCTCGACTGTCTCTTAAGGAAGCTGCAACCACAAGCAAGCTCTCAACAAGATGGAGATACTTATGGTGTCAAACATATTGTTTGGATTTCGATGCCAATGAGAAGTTAGATAAGATAGCAGTTGATTCGAAGTTGCGCGTTGTAGAGAGGCCTAAATACATCAATTGGGTCAACCGTGTGACCCGCCAACACAAGGGTCCAACCGTTGATGATTTGAGGATTTGTTTTGATCTTGATAAGACTTCCAAATGTGCCATTGATAAATGGGTTGAGTTTGCTATATCCAAAAGAGTTCAAAAGCTAGAGCTGGATTTGTTAGAAAATGGTGAAATGCTTCGCCAAACTCCGCGAAACTATGTTTTCCCCATCAAGATTTTTGATAGAAGTTTAGGGTTGACCGTGAAACGACACTCTTTGACTAATCCTAAAACCGTTTTTGGTAAAGAGCTAGAATTTAAGTCTCTTAAATCCCTCTTTTTGAAATGTGTTAATGTGAACGAAGATGCATTGTCAAAACTTCTAGTCAATTGTACGGCTCTTCAACAGTTATCGATTCACGGATCAGGGGATTTGGTGAATGTCAAAGTTAGTGGAAAATCTCTTGTATTGAGATACTTTGAGATAGTATTTTGTTTTGGGGTTAAATCCATTGAAATAACAGATTCAAATCTTGAGTCATTTAGCTATCTAGGTCCCGGGATAACTATAAAACTTAATAATCTTCCGAAGCTTGAAGAAATCTCAATCGGAGAAGGGTATTCAGGGTTTGAAAACAATGTGTTTGGTCAGATATCATGTTGCATTTCGAACCTTCAGATTCTTACATTGGACATTTACCGTCCAGAGGTTAGTAAAGCCATTTTATCACACGTTTGTATTCTCTGTGATGAATATCATTTGAGTTTTCATTTGGCTTCTGTTATTTTTTTGCAGAAAAATATAAAGTTTCTTTCTTTCCCTGTACTGCCAAAACTCAAGCAATTGATATTGAAAGTCGGTGCATGGGACGATGATAGTCTCCTTGAGTTCACTTCTTTGGCAAAGGGTTGTACAAAGTTGCAGAGATTTGTGATACAGGTTCTTCCTTTACCTTCAATTAGTGGAGAATTTAACCAAAATATAGTATTTATGCTTAAATCTTACCCAATTAGTATGTGATGCTTCTTGTCGTTGTCGCTGTCGTTGTCGCTGTCGTTGATGTTGTTGTTGCACCAATTATTATTCTTTAAATAACCTCGGATTACTCAGGTTGTTAAAACTTATAATTATAAAAAAATTGTTTAAACTTGTCATTCTATGAAATCTGCAACACTTTCGTTTTGGGACATCCTTCCAATGGCAGGTTTTCAAGCTGAAATTATTTATTTACCTAGAATCATCGTTACTAAAAACTGATGATAGCGAATTGAGTACTCAAGATTCTGCTATTTATTAAAGTCTTATTAGGCATTTAACTTAGCGTGAGAACACACCCTCGAAACGGCATGTCTAATTAAAGCTGCAACTTTCATAGGACAGAGGGTGAGTTAATGGATTATTACCTGTTTAATGCATTAAAACGTGGTTTGTTAGCGTATGGTTCCAAATGATATGTTTATAGGCAAACTGACTTTATCATACATTGTTGATTGTTCATCCATTTATTACAAATGTAAATACAATTGGATTGGATGAGAGTTTAATACATTCTAATATTCTATAACATTAAACAACTTAAATAAATATTAAGAAGGCATATAATGACAAAATTCAGAGTTTATTTGCATAATATCCAATAGACCTGCACTTGTCACCCCACAATCTTAACCACATTGTTGTCTTCTATATTTTGTCATGTTGGTTACTTCGGTTGGTTTGCCACTTTGATTGTTATGATATACTGTTTTACTTGTAAATGTCATGACCATGCATAACACGTGCCCATTATCTGATGTTCCTAATTCCTATTTACTTGAGGTGAGAATAAATGGAAATATGACCCACATACAAGAGAACTGAGGATAATATTACGAGTCTTTGTGTTGTATGTTGCAGTTAATCTGGATGTCACCAGCCAAGAGAAGAAGAAAGATAAGGCAGGCAGCTAAGCATCCCCATAAACACCTTCAACTGGTGGAAATAGTGGGCTATTATGGTCGTACCAGTGATGTTGAGCTTGCTGTTTACTTCATTGAAAATGCAGTTTCACTGCGAAAGATTATAATCGATCCTCGTTATCAGGTATTGGAAAGAACCCCGATCAGAAATGACCAGTTGAAGAAGGAGAAAGCTGCTAGATCTTGTGCCAGAAAGCAAATAGAACCAAGAGCACCAGATGGTGTTGAATTGGTTATACTCTGATTAAGAACAATTATGGTTGTGTTGGATTTGAGACTTTATGAGTCCTCAAGTGGGGTTTTTGAGCTTCAACTTTTAGTGTTGTTTTTTGTTTTCATTTTTACTTATTGACTTGAGTTTCAAATGTCTGATCTTCTGGTCAACGGTTTGGATACGTGATAACTTTGATGTATTGTATTGTTTGGCATCATTTCGTGATTATATCAGAGTAAGCCATTGTCAGGCACTTGTCTTGATTGAGTTCAAGGACCATCATTCCATTGTGTGATCAGGGTTCACAGGTTTTATTGTGGTGTGCACAAAAGCTTAGAAACATAAATTTGTGACACAATGCTAGATTGCTAGAATACTTGATAACATTCTCAGTTTCTTGAAAGCTATAATGCATCATCCAATGGAAATTAAAGAATTAATCATGCACCAATAAGCTTGATCCAATAAAATTATCATTTGTTTCTTCAAGGAGCATGACTACACCATTTCATCTGGCTATCTGCACTCTACAGACTAGTAACACCGTCAGATCGTCACAGGAATAGGTGTTTCTCTATGATCACCTTCGGACATGAGAATATGTATTTGGTTCAAGATGATGATTGGAATAATCTAAATGGAAAATGGTTGTGTGTGTGCTTACAATGTTTATAAGTATTCATATATTGTGTGTGATCTTCTCTATATCGTTAGATGTCACTTCCCCCACGTGACTCAGGCGCGCTCCTTTCTTTTATTCATATTGGTTATTATCATTCACACAAATTATCACTGTGAGTGATGAAGTCATCAAGAATGAAAGTCATACCTGCCACACATGGACCAATCAAATGTTGGACACACGTATCATCTACCATGTATACTTATTCTCATAGTGGTAGACTTGTTTTGTCTTAGTTTTGTTTGCTTAAATGAGTACTTTGGCTACCATACCTCCTCATAGTTCTTGCAAGATATCTTAAATTTCAAGATGTTAGTAGCGTCTGATCTTCGACATAGAGTACTGGTTGCAGTTCTTCGTGACGGTAAAAATGACCAACAATGCACCAAAGGAAGACAAACTATGGAAGCGCATTAGCCATTAAGTGTCACGTAAGTGGAAAATAGTTCATGTTGAGGGGTGGTGATAGTTGGGTAGAGCCATTTGTTTTATTTTCCCTGTTCCTTTGAAATACTTGAAGTTCTAAATTTTGTAATATATAAAAGTTGATTTAAATTATGTTTAATATTTAAAAACTTCTAAAATTAGTAAACTGTTTAAAAGAATGCAAGTTGTGCAGATTATGTAAAATTGAAGAATTTTAAAAAGAATTATAAATTTCTATAAACAAAACTTTAAAGTCCATCCTCATACATAACATCAAGAGTTAATTACACACAACACTTGTGCTTTGGACAATATGACACTATCACGTAAGCTTTAGTAATAATGTTTTAGAGTTTCATTCTTTCTTTCTGTAACAACATTGGATACTAAGATTAATGATCGTCAAAATCTAACTACATGTGCACTCTTTTGGAAAACCAAGCAACGTAAGACAAGTGGCATAACATATAATTAAAACGTTACGAGCTTAAGTCCTAAATATATGTAGATAGTGGTGCATTTATCTTAAAAAACCTATTTTAAAAGAAAAACAATTGTTTTATTATTCCAAAAAACAATATTACATCAGGGAAGCATATAATCAACTTAGAATTCGTTGGTTTTGTAGCTCATCGATATTAGATTGTCCGTAATGGAAGAAAATAGGGGCGCCAATATGCTGACTTGAAAACAATTGTGGCACCAAAAGCAATTACATCTAATTTAAAGGGTGCGCCAAAAATTATCGTCTTCAAGCCCTAACGGGCATGAAAACTACAAATATTTATGATTTTAACAATTGAAGGTTTAGTTAATGATTACAATCAGTTAAAATCATTATACTTAAATCAAATTGAGCTTTAATTAATTATTTTTTAACAAAGTGATGTCTATGAATCACTTCAACTAGAAGATTGATTAAAAGCACTACATATACTCACATTGTATGGAGTAAATATATATATATATATATATATATATATACACATACATATATACTAGGTTAGTTCCCGTGTAATACACGGATTGAATAAATAAAATATTAAATAATTATTAATAAAAACTTATACATTATAAATCATACTTGAAGATAAAATATGATTATAATTACGTATAAATAACTACTTTAAGTAAATAAACAATTGTATTTTTCTTAAACTTTTGTTTTTTTTAAAAAATGTAATTTTTAAATATTTTGTTTAAAAGAAATGATTCTTTTAATTTCGTTGTATTCTATTTTTTATAAAATTTTTGTTTTTAAAAAGTATTATTTTAATAAAAAATAGGTTCTTAATTTATTAAATTATACATTTTTTAATTTGAAAATGGTATGAGTAATAATATTAGTATTCAATGTTATTATTAATAATATAGAAAAATATGAAAGTAAGTATAATGAGGTTTACGATTGTTTCACGCTTAGTTTGGTTTTTTATAGAATATAGATAGGCTAAAAACTCATTACATAAATATATTAATTTTTAATATAAAATATATATGTAAAATAAACATGAATAGTTATAGTATAATATTTTACTATAAAATAGAATTAAATTATATATGCTTAATAGTTCAAGAAATAAAACAATTATACCATTTTTTAACTCTCCTATGTAAATCGTTTAAACTTTAAACTTTCGTTTTAAGATTATTTTTTAAATAGTTTTTTATAAAAATATTATATAAAAAAACCCGGTTTGTAACTATTTTGGTTGTTTTGAAAAGATTGTTTTAAAATATTTCACATGTTTATAATTTTTGTTTTAAAACAAAACAATTTAAAATATTTTGTTAAAAAATGTTTAGTGTTTTAGAAAATTTCATATTATATAAATTTTAGTTTTCTGTTATTTAGATCGTAGTTAAAGGATGTGATTTCTAATTTTTTCATATACTATATTTAAAAAAATAGTTTGATTAAAAAAAGTTAGATAAGATAGAGAAACATAACAATTAATAAAATTTAAATTTGTAAAAATATCTTAATTACTATAATACCTTTTGAAAGAAAAATTGATATGTAAATATTTAAAAAAATAACAAATATTGAAAACATAAATTAAAAGAATAACCAATGAACCAGAGATTATAGATTTATTAGTGGCTGAGGTTGTGCTTAGAAAAATAAGATAAAATAGTGAAAGATAGTATCCAACAAAACGTCGAAACGTGGCAAGTACGGACCGATTCTCACTCTCAAAAATTGGCACCATACTCCTATATCTATCATCATCATCATCATCATCATCATCATCATCATTATTTGCAAATCAATCATCCGATGAAAACCCTAATTACCCTCTCACCATTGATCCATTTTCAATTATCACACCCAACGCCTTCATCATGATGATGATCAAAAGAATTTCATCAATGGCGGAGATGCAATACATCAAACCAGCTGTTGTACTCCGATTGATCTTACTTTTCTTCCTTCTATTATTATGTACTGAGTTTTTAGTTACATAATTGATCAGAGTCTACATTTTCTGCTAAATCGATTTTTAGGTTGAATTCTCTCTCTGTTTTCTCCTATTTTCTGAAATTTAGAGGTTGCAGAGTACACGAAACTTGTTTAATTTCAATTCCTACAGTTTTCAATTATTTTGATCATACACGTCGGATCTGTTACATGATATGTGTTGAGATTCAGTTCATACTGCTTAATCGATCGGATGCATGAAACAATCGACGGTAATTTTCGAATTATGAATACAAACCCTCTGTAATTCGATCTGTAATGTTAATGAATGGTGATGATGAATTTGAGTTCTTAAACCTCTAACGGTCGTCAATTTCTCGTGTTTTGTTCTGATTTTGCTTTGATTTTGTGGAATTTACGAACAAAATTGTTTCATGTTATTGAAATTGAAAATTAGTTTGTTGTGGAAACTGAAAGCTTCCATGTCTTGTTGATGAGGATAATATCATTCTGTTCCTCACCAATTCGTTAACGGAAGCGAAAGAGAAACGATGAAGTCTTCCTGATTCACTTCTGCTTTGCACTCTTGCATGCAGATCAGGTTGATTCTCACATACCACCGATACACTATTATTATTGTTATCTTTTGATTGAGATCTTCGATCGGTTTACTTTTGAAAATTGTGGTTTAAATTGTTTGATTGTTATTATTAAGCTTTGTGTTACCAGATTACCACCATAAATAAGTCACTCATCTCATCCATCCATTCATCACCATCTCCATCTTCTTCCATTAATCAAGATTAGGAAGAATTCCTTGTCATAGATTTGGATTGTGTGTGACATTCCAGTAGTATCCGGTCTAATTATGTTATGCACAAACCTTTAAGTAGACGTATTAAACTGGTCGTGAAGTTAACACGAATCATAAATTGACGTGAATTAGAAAATCATGTTACATACATAAAGCGCAAGCAAACATGAAGGTGCATTTATGGGCTGATGCGAACACGACTAGTTAACAAGCGACAAAGTATCTATTTAATTTCTTTTACATATAAATACTATAGAGAATTATGAAGAGGCTGAAGCAACCAAGTCTTCCTTCAGAGAATGACTTCAGCTGTTTTCAGACTTTGTCTTCAGCTGTTTTCAGACTTAGTCTTCAGCTGTTTTCAGACTTAGTCTTCAGCTGTTTTCTTTAGCTGTTTGTCTTCAGCTGTTGTCTTCAGACTTAGTCTTCAGCTGTTGTCTTCAGCTGTTGTCTTCAGACTTAGTCTT
>BJCM01131631.1:0-11884 GCA_018326385.1 Flaveria bidentis
CCAACTATTATGCATAAAAGTCAGCTTTGCTGAGTGAGTTCTAGTTTAGGTAAATAAGAAAATATAAACTTTATCCTTCATATAATGACCACACATACATCATAATACATAACATTTGCGTCTTAATAAGCATGTTCATTATCTTTCATTCTTTCATATCTTTCACTTCATCATAAACGAGATTACACAAAGCAAGAGCTACATGTTGATCGACAACGAATGTCGATCCCTGTCGGTACACATCATCATGGTAGCTAACGCCTAATAGTTGACCCACACTGCAAGGCACATAGCCCGCTCATGAATACAGATCAATCCTCATACATCAGACTCACGTAAGTGAAGTCTATCATAGTGCTTGCAAGACTTTTGATCATCAAACGGGCCCGAGGGTAACATTCATTTAATTATAGTTTTCATTAATATCATCTTCCTCTTAAATATATAACACTTAACTTAAAAACTACACAACATGCCAAGTACTACTCATCATAAAACATAACTGACCCTTTGTGGGATGGCGGGGGTTCAGGGGCGGCAGCCCCTGACAGCAGGGTCATAGGGGCAGCAGCCCCTAGCGGGGTCCAAGGGGCAACGCCCCTAGCTGGGATCGGACTGCCAGGTCAGTGCGGATTTTTTTTATTTTTAAACATTTATATAACACATTTCCTTATAGAAAAATCGATCTTCCTGTTAAAAACTCTTAAATTTTTGTTCATTTAAAATGTATATATACAGTATACATAATAACCCCAAAATATGGAAAAACTTATAAATAAGGGGATCTAGAACTCACTTGGATACTGAGAGTAACCTCTAACTAAAATTTCTAGGCTAGGATCACACTACACAGCCTGCAGATAAGTTAACACTTAAAGGGGTTAATTTCTACCTAAATTCGCTGCTAATTTCGCTGCCAGATAAACAGTTTTGCTGGCAGTTTTTCTACCTAAATTCGCTGCTAATTTCGCTGCCAGATAAACAGTTTTGCTGGCAGTTTCGCTGCCAGTTTCACTGCCAGTTTCGCAAGGCAGTTTCACCCAACTTTTGTTGGAATTCCATAGCTGCGAAATTATCTACAAAACTATAGTTTTGCAGAAAACCCACAGGTTGGCAGATTGAATATGCAATTTCGATGGATACGCAAACAGTTTCGCAGATCGTATAAAAATTACGAACCAACCCGTTTTTAACCAAAAATTGCAACTTTTTACGTCCAATCTCTTAGTTTATCATCCATGAGGGTATATCAAAGCTTTTTACATGTTTTCATATGTAAAAATGTGACCTTTATGTCATTCTTTGCAACTTTTCAAAACCTAAAACCTTAGAATCCGGGTTTGATCTACAGAAGGATTAAAGGCTGATTCTTACCTGGATTTGTTTCTCCTTTCTTATGGTTTGATGCTCCAACACCTAGATCTTTAATCCCTTAACTTTGGAAGCTCCAAATATTGAGTTTTCTTCAATTTCTCTCTCTACGAATTCGGGAGGCTAGGGTTTCAAATATGGGTCCTTAATCACTTAGGCTCTTGCCCATAAGCCTAATTTAGCCAATAACCATTTCCTTCTTTTATTAAATACCCACTAATTAAGCCCATTATCCTCGATAACTCGTTTTGACTTTTTAGGGTGTTACATCTTCTCTCTAAAATCGAGAGTTTTCAGCTTCTGCTCTTCTTTCTCTCTCATTAAAAATCAGAATGAAATGATGTGTGAAGAGAGTATGGGCGGCCATGCCACCTTTATCACCAAATTTTAAAAGTTTTATCCTTTTGACACTTTTAACCCCTCAACTTGGGTTTTATTATGTTTCTTTCTTTTTCTTCTCTTTATTATTTCTTTCTTGACTTTTTTAAAAAAATTAACCGGTTGTTAGATATTTCACATTTGCAAGTGAACTATTGGACACGTTTAAATTCAATAAGTTTAATTATGATGTTTTATTATGCTTAAGTTTGTTCAATTTCATAATTTGAGATTTCAGGCGTTTTTTGACAAAGTGTATAAGATCATTTATTTAGAATTTTAATTAATAAACTTTTGTATTTCAGACGGTTCAAAATGATTAAGAAGGTTTTGTCATGAGTACAACACCAAGTTTTTGATTAATATGAGAGTTGGCTTGACGAACACGAGAAATATGTTTATGAAATTTTTGGATGAAATACAAATCTAGAGGAGCTTCTCAAAGCAGACAACCTTAGCATGGTTCTTAGATGACTAATTTTTGTTTACTATATCATTGAGGTTTCAAAGTTACATTAGTTTAAAGTTGATATGAGAATCGTTTTTCTTAATATTAATGGTTTAGTTCAGAATAAGAGTATTATTGAAATGAATTTTCAGATTAAGTGCGGTTTTGAGGGGAAGTCATTCAAAAAGATTATTAAAGGTATGTGTTTGAACAAGTTCTAAAAATAGCAAACGGTTTTATAAAATTATAAAAATTAATACTTGATTATTTCAAAGTCTCCTAGACAACTTTCATTCAAAAACATTTTTATGAAAATATCTTTAAATAGGTCAAAAGCAGCAGCACAAGGCAGAAGGTGCTGAAATGTGGACTTATCTTGTGAAGGTTATTGTTAAGTCGTCTGATTGAGTTTGAAGATGTATAAACTATCTTTGAAAAGGTATTTCAATGAATTTAATATCAGAGTATGATTTTACTCAAATTTAGTTTGTTATGATCAAGTTATGGTTGGTTGAAGTCAGATTATATTCTGCCAAAATTGTAGTATGGCACTTATGTGCACTTTTAAAATCATTAAAGCATGAAACGGGTTAGAAAAAAATTATTATGTTGATAAATGATATATTAGACTTCATTTGAGTTATATAAAAATATTCCAAGACTTTGGCTTAACCATAACTTAGAGAAATAATCTTGTGGAATAACCGAATGCGACGACATAGCCGTCCATATGCAAACGAGATTCTTTGTTTACGCTAGCTTAATTTAGGAATGTTAGTGATTGTTATAAGGTTGGTTAATGTTAGAAATTTAATGATGAAATGAGAATGAATCAAATTTAAAGAGATTTAGTAGAAGAAAGAATAAAAGTAAGAACATAAATTCATGAGAACAATTACATGTTAGGATGATTGAAACAATATAGAAATACATAATATAAGAACAATATAAGATTACCTTAGTATTAGAAACTTCTTGAAATTACTTCTAAAAGGAAATTCTTGAAATTGATTATAACCAAAAGATGATGAAAGGTTTGTGTGAGAGATTTTAGAGAATGATCAAATGAAAAGTGAGGCCTAAGCCTTGATTTTATAGTTGAGGTTAGTAGGAGGTTATAAAAATTTTGAATATTAAGTGAGTTCGGGTTTGGTTTCAAAATTTTGAAATTCAGCGGATGTTATAGTCTCCCATACTTTAAGAAATTTCGTCCCGAAATTTAATCACGAGAAGACTAATTTCGAGGATATGAGGAGACTTGGATTTTATTTCACATTTATAAGTGAACTATTGGAAGCGTTTAAATTCAATAAGTTTAATTATGATGTTTTATTAAGATTAAGTTTGTTCAATTTCATGATTCAAAATTTCAGGTGTTTCTTGACAAAGTGTATAAGATTATTTATTTATTATTTAACAAACTTTTGTAGTTTAGATGGTTCAAGACGATTAAGAAGGTTTTGTCACGACTACAACACCAAGTTTTTGATAAATACGAGAGTTGGCTTGACGAACACAAGAAATATGTTTAAGAAATTTTTGGATGAAATACAACTCTAAAGGAGCTTCTCAAAGCAGACAACCTTAGTATGGTTCTTAGATGACTAATATTTGTTTACTATATCATTGAGGTTTCAGAGTTACATTAGTTTAAAGTTGATACAAGAATCATGTTTCTTAAGATTAATTGTTCAGTTCAGAATAAGATTATTATTGAAATGAGTTTTTAGATTAAGTGAGGTTTTGAGTGGAAGTCATTCAAGAAGATTATTAAGGGTCATTATGAGAATTAGGTAATGAGTTTTAAGTTCCAAGAAGACAAGATCAATGATAAGACGATTGAAAATAATAAGATATTTTGAGTGTAACGTTCAGTTTACAAACCAAAGCAATACATTGACTTATCAGAGTATTAGGTCAACTACAACCTTAATGAAGACATGCATACCTATAAGTGGACACTCACCCCAAGGTTTTCCAAGTAAGGTAAACGGATCCATCAGTTGATTTGGATTTATATGAATACCTTGCCTAGATAGAAACCTCGAGATACAGGCATCACACTCTTCCAGCATTACATGTATCAAGTTATAGGACATAGACTTTGACGAGACTTGAAAACCATGAATAATGATTTAGAACTCATTTTGAAAACCATTTGATTTAGGCACATAATGCCTTAGAATATGATTTAAGGTTCGTGTGTGCATTGATAAGATTCAAAGTATAAGAATAAACACATATGGCACATAATCACATAATCAAGTATAAACACATATGGAACATGAAATCCTATCTAAGCATATAAAATACATGAGAGGACTCATATGTAAGGGTACTTAGTTATAGTCTAGGTAATTCCAATTCTAATAACCTAATTCCCTATAGCCATGGCTCTGATACCAATCTGTCACACACCGACCAACGACGGAATCATCGAAGCGGACAAATGTGAAACAATTGTTCATAGCACATGGAACTAAATAAGTTGAAATATTATTAAATATCATTTTCACTGAACATTACAAGACAATTAAATCATTACAATACAAATAAGATATAAACAACAACATAAGATTTTCAATTAAACTAATTCCAAGTCCTATATGAGCATGAAGAGATCCTCAAGTATCAAACAAGAAACATGTTAAAAATAAAGGGTCAACTTTGAAAGTTGGTGAGTTTCCATGGGTTAAACATACATATATACATAAAAGATTTACAAGTAGCAATTCATGTCAACGGTTATGAATTATGCAAGTTCATAGAACACATATAGCTACAATCTTTTGAAGGTTATTGTTGAGTCGTCTGATTGAATTTATTGTTGATTCATGTCAATGGTTGAGTATTGTGAAGATTTACAAGTAGCAATTCATGTCAATGGTTATGAAAAATGCACACTTATCTTGTGAAGGTTATTGTTGAGTCGTCTGGTTGAGTTTGAAGACGTATAAAATATCGTTAAAAAGGTAATTCAATGAACTTAATATTGGAGTCTGAGTTTACTCAAATTTAGTTTTTTTATGATCAAGTTATGGTTGGTTTAAATCAGATTATATTCTGCCAAAAATGTAGTATGACCCTTATGTGCACTTTTAAAATTATTAAAGCGTGAAACAGGTTAGAACAAATTTATTATGTTGATATATGATATATTAGACTTCACTTGAGTTATATAAAAATATTCCAAGACTTCAGCATAGCCATCACTTTGGGAAATAATCTTGTGGAATAACCGAATACGGTGGCATAGTCGTCCATATGCAAACGAGATTCTTTGTTTACGTTAGCTTGATTTTGGAATGTTAGTGATTGTTATAAGGTTAGTAAATGTTAGAAAGTTAATAATTAAATGATATTAAATCAAATTAAAAGAGATTTAGTAGAAGAAAGAATAAAAGTAAGAACATAAAGTCATGATAACAATTGGATGTTAGGATGATTGAAACAATATGGAAATACATAATATAAGAACAATATAAGATTACCTTAGTATAAGAAACTTCTTGAAATTACTTTTAATAAGAAATTATTGAAATTGATTATAACCAAAGGATGATGAAAGGTTTGTGTGAGAGATTTTTAGAGAATGAGCAAATGAAAAGTGAGGCCCAAGCCTTGCTTTTATAGTTGAGGTTAGGAGGAGGTTATGAATGATGTTAATGGTGAGTTACAAGTCTGTTAAAATGGGGTAATGATTTTGATAGCCACTGAGAATCCCATACAACTCTGTCAAGGTAAGAGTCTTCAGATTCTAAATTCTCTTGATATCAACATAGTAGTGTGTCCATTGCCTAGGAAGAGAGGACATGAACTTCCTTACAATATCTCTGTTTTCAAAAGCTACTCCATCATCCATTTGGGTATCCACAATTTCAACATACATGAAGTATTGTTGAGTCTGGTCTCATCTGCTTTAAAGGTGAAATTTCAAACTGTTGCTTCAAGAGATCCTTCTTGTTCTCCTTGGCTTTAGAGGAACCCTCATACATTAGTTTCAATGCATCCTATAGTTGTTTAGCTGTTTTGCATTTCTTGAAACCTCTGTACACAGAGTTTGGTCTGTCATGGCCTTCTGGTCAATCTCTACTCTCTTTCTATCTTTATCTGAGTAGTTAGCCACAACTTTGGGGATCATACCACCTCCAGTTGCAAAAGAGGTGCTTGGTATGTAAGATCCATTTTCAACAGACTCCCATATTCTTGAGTCTAAAGACTTGATCAAGCCTTCCATTCTTTGACACCAAGTGTCAAAGTCATCAAGAGTGATCAGTGGGGACTTTGTCATGGTTCTAGTTTCCATGTCATATTTGGAAATAGCTGTCATTTGAGATGTTAAGTATTTTGTGTGTGTGAGGGATCTTAAGATGGTGAGATCTTATATCAAGCGCTTAGAATGCTCTGATACCAATTAAAGGACCAGTGAAGGGTATGCACTTACAACACAACAACATAAAGATGGGAGTTGCTAAGAACACTTAACAACATAAATAGAGAACATGTTAACCTTTTGGAATGATACTTAGAACATAAGTAAATATGAGACAAAACAAGATAGAAAAACCCACAAGGAGTTGGTTTTCAAGATTGCAGTATATTGCTTTCTCAAGTTCTCTTACAAATGTTACAAAGCATATCAAAAAGTTTCAAGTACTTGAGATACATATACTACATCCTATAGCCGGTCATACTTTGAAGGGCAACTGGTTTCAATTAACTAGACAACAAACAAAATCAAATGTAGTCAAAAGGAAGATTGCCTTTTGACTAGTGACTATGACATGCCATAGCTCACATCCTAATATATTACAAAATGGATAAAACACATAACGTAGAAAGTTACAGACTCAAGACCTGTTGATACATATGCACCTAGTTTTGGAGCTTAATGAAAAATGTCTGTCATGTCTTACATATATGCAATGAATGAGTTGAATGAAATACAATATATGATTGTTGCCTATAATGTTTAATGTTTCATTGTTTATTGTGTGACAAAGTATATTGAACTAACTATATAGGTTTGAGGTTATTGTGCACAGCTCTTAGTCAATAATGATTAAGAAGCGTGTTCAAAGTTAATCGTATGAAGTCTTCATGGGAATGGACCATACGTATGAACACTTCATGCTAATGGACCAATCGCACGACTGAACCAGGAGACTAGATTAGTCGCATGATTGAGACATAAGATTGACTCAGTCGCACAACTAAACCTTTAGTCGTGCGTATGAATCAATCGCATGATTCAGTCGTACGATTGAAAAACCCTAACCTATAAATACCACCTAATTCGTGAAAAAAAACACTTCAATACTTTTGACACATATTCGTACCCTAGCCGTCTAGAGAATCCAGAGAGCCTGTTCCAACTTCATAGTTCACAGTTGATCATGTTCTAATCATTCTTAACGTTTCATTAATCGTTAGATTGATTGAAACTGCATTCTCACCGATTGGATCGCTAATCAAATAGGATTCCGCACAATTTGATCTGGTATACACGCATAATCAGTTAGTACTCCGTACGTACACGGTCCCTAACAAGTGGTATTAGAGCTTTGGCTCTTGATTTTGCGTGTGATTCGATTAGTTTTGGTGTAAAAATCACGTTTTTCATTCAAAACAGTCACCTTTTTTAGCAAAACAGTGTTTTCGACGTCTTCAGGTCTAGAACTTTATGTTTTTCGGCTTACGGCAGTTTAGGGTTTGTGAAAAATCGTATTTTTGGAGTCAAAGTGTCAAAAACCATTGATCTTTTAAAAACATCAGCTTCAGTCTCACAATTAGCTCAATCGCACGACTAAACTCAATCGCACACCCATTTGCACGATTGAACTCAGTCGCTCGTCTATTCGTACGACCGAACATCTTCATTCTTTTGTCTCCAATCGCATACTCCATACATAAGACTAAATCCAATCACACGATTGAATTCATTCGCACCTTTCATTCGCACCACTGAGTCACCCGCATTGGCCATTCGCATTTGCCCAATCGCACGACTGACTTATTCGCACTTCTCCATTCGCATGATTGAATCAGTCTAGTCTGAAGTTCCAAGTTTATAGAGATGGAAGATTAGTACTCTATGTTTACTGCCAGTAGTGACTCATGGATCCAGAACCTTTTACTTCTGGAAAATGAATTTGGGAATCACAATGAGCCTCCTAAACTTATAACGTTAGATGATTACCCACAATGGAAGTAGTGATTTGAGATCTATCTTAATGTAGTTGATCCCAACCTTTAGGAATCTATTGAGACGGGTTATAGTATGCCGGTTGGTGCTGATAGTGTTAAATTAACCTTGGGAGGTATGACTGATAGCTAGAAGGTGAAATACAATGCTGAGAAGAAAGTGTATGCCCTGTTGACTCAGTTAATACCTAAAGACATATTCCATCAGTTTTCTGAAAACAAACAGGCAAAGAAGTTATGGTAAGCCTTGGAGAAATGTTACGATGGGAATGCAACGTTGAAAGCTTTGAAGGCAAAGGATTTGAAGAAGGAGTTTGATAACTTCTCTTCAATGGGTAAAGAAAGCTTGGATGATGTCATAGACTGGTTCTACCATCTAATGAGTGAACAGCACACTCATGGGGTCTCAACATCAATGGAAGATAAGGTCTAAAGGTTTGTCGATGGTCTTCCAGAGAAGTGGGACTTTGTGTCTAATTTGAGACAGAACAATATACTGGCAAAATTAGACATAAACGACTTCATCCTAAAATTGAGGGAGGAGGAACTGAGGATGAAGTACAGGTCACAGAAAGGTTCCTATGACCAACATCCTTCACTTTGTAACTCCTCTACCACTTCAACCAGTTCAGGAGCACCTCTTCAGATAGTGTTTGTCTCTAGTTTAACCGCTCCTTCTCAACCTATAGCTTCAAGATCTAAAACGTCAGGGTCATCGAGTACCCAATATATTGCACCTGAAGCAAATGCTACAAAGTTGAAGACCGAGAATCTCAGTAATATTACTGTGGAGGTTGCAAAAGAGCATATGGACATTCTAGCAGCGGTTGTTCATTCTTATGATGGTCTAGTTGCAGGAAAGATTGGAAATTGCCTTCTAGCGGATGAAGATTACGAGCAGGTGGATGAGAATGAACTAGATAGAATAGATATAATGTGGGCATTGGCAAGTGCTATTAGGAGAGCGAAAAAGTTTGTGAAGAAGACTAGACAGAACTTGATAGCCACAAAAGATACTACCTTTGGTTTGGACAAAACCAAAGTTACATGTTTTAACTGTGGAGAAAAAGGGCCTTTCAAACGTGAATGTGTAAAGCCCAAGAAGACAGGTAACTGGAATCCATTCTCGTCTTTCAACCGTCAAGACAAACCCATGAGTGGAGTTGCATTGTCAAGCAAAGATACAAAATCCTTGACTGCTCAAGGTGACGAAGGACAAGATTGGACCTTCAAGTTTTTGTCTCCGGGTTAATCGAACATTGCAAATGTCAAGGGTTTGATTGATGACACTGCAAGTGAAGGTGAAATCGTAGTTGAACTAGTGATGTCAGATAATGAAGATACTGCAAATATGGTCAATCACTTGATTGAAGAAGATCTTAGAACGACAAGTTCAGAATCTCCAGCATCTGAGGAATCAAACTCTGCGTTAATGGCTGATTCAACCGAGTCTTCACAAGTAAGTACCAAAGACCAACTCTTTGAAGATCATGCTTGTTATGAATGTAATAAATTTAGAGAAAGCATAGATTTAAAATTTTCTAGGTTATTAGTGCACAATGATAGCTTAGTAAATGACTTACAACAGTGCACAAAAGCTAATCGGATTTTAAAACAAAATGAGCACAGTTATAAAGAGAAAATAGAACTTTTAAATAAACAACTAAGGGAAACCGAGGTTGTTGCTTTTAATCAAGCAAATGACATAAATTTCTACTTAAACTCCCTGGAAGAAACTAAGAAAGAAAAGGTAGTTTAGAAGTTGAAGTCAACTTATTAAAACAAAAACTGCACAGTTGGACCTGTTCTTCTCACATAGTTTAACACTTAGTGAAAGAACGAAATAACGGGGAGGGGTTGGGTTACAAAGTGGTTCCACCATCATATGAGATCTTGTTAAATGCTAAATGTAGACTAGTAAACAACTATCCAATTAAGGATCATGTGATGTCCACTTCTCTAGTTAGTGATCCGGATTCCACATGTATACCGGTGGAATCTATCAGTAAACAGAAGGAGGCTACCTTGAAATCTAAAGGTAAGATGCCTATTGTGAATTTGAAAAGGTTAATGTAAAGTCAGGTTCAAACATGTCTATTTCTGAACCCAAAACTACCAAACCAACTAACCAACCACGTGCTCCACGTCACAGTCCAAATAAACCAAAGGCTAAAGATGTTGAAAACATTCAAACAATGAAATTTGTTAAAGAAATTAAAACATCTAAACAAGAAGTGACCAAACCCAACCAAACTAAACTCACACCGGTATCACACACTTCCCCACAAAGATAATTTTTCCAACATGTAGAAGGTAGATCATGCTATAATTGTGGAAAGAGAGGACATATCGCTTCTAGTTGTCCTTATTATCAGACACCAAGAAAGGAAATTGAACTTCATGATACTAAACAAATTTCTCCTAAAAGGAGTTCTATTACTCCACCAAAAACAAGTAATGAACCTAAAGTTCTATTATCACAAACAGGCCTTTCACAAAACTGACTTATAGAAAGAAAAGTCAAGTCCAGTGTCTGATACTGAGAACACTAAGAAGAACAATATGCCCTCACCCTCTAATGGACAGTGGGTTGAGTTCATTATGTGTGATTCCTCTAGGTCACTCAAGCCAGTTAAGGCTTGGGTCCCAAACCTAAACTAATAATTTCCTCTAAATGTGCAGGGTTTCCGTTACAGTGCTATAACAAACACCTGGATTGTTGATAGTGGAGCGTCTAGGCACATGACAGGGAACATGTCTCTCCTTTCAAATGTCAAACAAATTAAAGGGGGACATGTCTCATTTGCTGGAAATAAAGGAGGATACATCACCGCTCAAGGCAAAGTGGGAAATCAGAAAGTCAAGTTTAACAAGGTCAACTACATTCAAAAATTACAAAAGGAGATCGACCTGTGAGGCAAAGGTGCGGAAAAAAAGGTCTGGTACCAGCCAAGGTAACTTGCTTTCTGTATCCCAGATATGTGACAAAGGATTCAAGGTTGTTTTTTACAACAAGAAGTGTTATGTGTTGAAGAAGGATTACATTATCCCGGAGGACCAAATCCTAATATCAGCTTCAAGATATAATGACTTATATGTCTTGGATCTATCAAAGGTCTCCACAACCGATCATCAAGTACAATGCTTCTTGTCAAAGGCAACGGAGAGGGATTCAATCTCCTGGCATAGGAGAATGGGACACATAAATCCACGGAAGATGAATCATCTGATTTAGAATGATTTAGTAAATGAAGTTAATGTTAAGAATTTTCTGTAGGATTCTTTATGCCCAAGACACGTAGAATATTGATGCGGTTAGTACGTTGTGATCCAAGTCGGGTTATACCCAATAACAAGCTTAGCAAACACCAATTGGTATTTAATTGATGATATGATCATTCAATCAAATATCTACACCAATTTAGAAAATGGGTTTTCTAAATAAGTTGCATATGTGATGGAACAACTTATTAGGATATTTTG
>BJCM01131632.1:3861-15635 GCA_018326385.1 Flaveria bidentis
ATGGTCACAACACCTAAGGTAAAGTTTAGGATCATTACGTCTTTTCTTTCATCACGATCTGGATAAGCGTCAACAACTATGCCCTAAACTATATGGCTACTGGGCCGAAGTTCGTAAATGACTTTCACACTGCACATAGCCTGGCCCTAGCACCATGGTAAGCGACAAAGATCCCAACTATATTCTTCACCCCCAATATTATGGGTAACTCGGGTAACCGCTATAAACCATTGCATACTACACCCCCGACGTTATGCATAACTCTGGTAACCACCATATACTACACCACCAACATTATGGGTAACTATGGCATACTACACCACCAATGATATGCATAACTCGGGTAACTGATACATACTACACCCCCAACATTATGCATAGGGCGGGTAACAACTATACACCATGTACTACACCGACGGTCAGTCACAAAGACTAGACCCCTGTGTGCACCCTTAAGGGCTAGCTGAACCATACACGGTTGAGCTTACAACATTTTAGAGCCGTTCACTTCTATACATTTCGCTTGTAAGCCTTTCACATTTTCATTCATTCATTAATGCATGCATTCATTCATTCATGTTCCTCTTTTCATTATCTTCCACTTTATGTAACATAATACTTTTTAGTTCATTCATTAACATTCAACGTAAAGGCACGGAAAGATACACATACACAACAGTAATATAAACATAAACATACACATATCACCATACATGGCATCCTCATACCTACATACCATCATACACACACACATCGATCATACATCACACACGTGCCCAACATAATGTCTATGACCTCGAAAGTCAACTTACACAAGCCTCCAAAAACCTCCCGAGTCAAAACCCACAACTGCACTTTCCCTCGAAAGTCATAAAATAAACTGTTCTTCTTTTGGGCTTATGAGCCCTACTTGGGCGTATGGACACCCTCCAGTAGCATGGCCTTCCAGGTGACTGAACACTTAGACGAATGGAAATCAGGCGAATGGACCCTATGCGAATGGACCTATGGGTGAATGGGCTCCTATGCGTATGGACTCTCAGTCGCATGATCTTCATGTGTATGGCCTTCAGCCGCATGACCTCAGGCGCATGGGCTTCAGTCGCATACCCTTCGTACGAATGGACCCCAATCGCATGGCTTCAGGCGCATGGACCTCAGTCGCATAACCTTCGTGCGAATGAACCTCAATCCCATAACCTTCAATCGCATGCCTTACAGGCACATGAACTTCAGTCGCATGACTATCGTGTGTATGGACCTCAGTTGCATGGAAATCGTGCGCATGGACCTCAGTCGCACGCCAATCAGCCGTATGGCCTCCAATCGCACTCCAGTCGGTCGCCTAGCCCTAGCTGATGCAGAATACAGTTCCAGCCGAATGCAAACTGCCCTTTTCGGCCTCCAAGCTCTTCCAAACTCGAATTTAGCCTAAATTAACCATCCTAAACCTTAGAAACACCTACCATAACATCATTCAAACATACACAAGCCCAAAATCCAACCCCAAATGCATCAAAAACATACACATGGATAAAAACGGGTCAACACCCAACTTTTCCAAAAACGGGTTTTAGATGTGTTCTAGCCCCAAAATTAGTTGAAAAAGTGTTAAAGAGGGGTCCTAGAACTCACACAAGCGATCCCGTCGAGTAGAGTTTCGATTTGACCCGCTACACTTTGATTCCACGCTCGAATCCACCCGAACCAAGCTTTTCTCCTCTTTTCTCCTTCTCTTCTCTTTTTGGCCAGTTTTGCAAGAATGGGGAGGATGTGGGCTGCCCTCCCCCTTTTATGCTCCCACTCATCGAATTTGTCAAGTTTGGTCCCTTGATTTTGGACTTTATTTCTTTTCTTCTTTTGTCGGCTTCAAAGAAAATTTTCCGGTGTTATAAGTCCACCCCCCTTATATAGGTTTCGTCCCCGAAACCTGTTATTCCTTAAACCATCGCGGCAATATTGTCTCATCTCTTCTCCAGTCTCCCACCTGGAGTTTAATCGGTCTACGTCGTTTTTCAATACACGACTTCTTGTCTATCTTTGGCTACCTTCATCAAGGCTTTGATCCTTTCGAGCTTCTCAGTCGTAGCCTCGATCACCTTAAACCGTCACCGTAACCCCGTCAGGTGCTGTCAACCGTATCATTTTCCTGCGACACATAATGTTCGCCTCGAAGTCCGCTAACCAATCCCTCCAGAGAACCAGATCGAAGGGCGTATCTATATTCTTATTACTAACACGTAACGTAGCAATGATAGTAGTAGGAATAAAACTTTTACTAGCGCCAGAATCGAATGGCACAAAAGCTAAAGGTTGATTTACTAGAAACGTACTGACACAGCATCGGGGTCCTTCCTAGCTTCTTCCAATCTTCTACACTCCTGAACCTTCCGCCCTCGGCTTCTTGCAATCCCTGCTCATGTGACCTTCCTCACCACAAGGATAACACCTCCCCATACCGCAGTTCTTCGCCACATGTCCGGTCCTTCCACAACGGAAACAGACATTAGTCGCCAATCTACATTCCCAGGGTGCTTGTGTCCACACTTGTCACACCTTTTCGACCCCGCATCAGTTATGACCATACGCTAGTCATCCACCCGTGCACCTTTGTTACTTGGAGCGGCTCCGCCACATTCCAATCGCTTCCCGTTCCAATCCTGATCACCCTCTCCTTTCTTGCTACCTTCTGTCACAACCACGGATCTTTCATCGTACAATCTCCCCGCTAAATCAACCGCCAACCTAAACGTGCTCGGTCGGGCAACGATCATGTGCCTACGGATTTCCGCTGGCAAGCCATGAATATAACTCTTGATCTTTCGCGATAGAGGTGTCACCTGATCCGGCACCAGCCTTGCCATTTCGTTGAATTTAGTGGTATATTGCTGATGTGTCATCGTTCCCGCCTCCAGATGCAGGAACTCCCTCTCAACTTTATCTATCTCACTGTGAGGACAGAACTCCTTAATCACCAGCCTTTTCAACTCTGGCCATCTTATCCAAACCTATCGCCCGGCTACCCTCGGCTTGGACAATATTGTCCCACAAACACAGAGTCAAGTCTACAAATGAGTGGGTAGCAAACTTCACCTTCTGGTCTTCCCGGCACTCGCTGATATCAAGAAGAACCTCTATTTCCCTCACCCACCGGTGAGCGGCAGCAGCAATGTTGTTACCATCGAAGGTAGGGGGCATGCATCTCATAAACGCCCTGTAGTTACAGCCTCGTGCCACCTCCGGCACAGGCTCTACATCTTCCTCTTCATTATCAGACATAACCGTTTCAGGCTCTGGATGTTCCCGTTCTCCCAAGGACCTGTTCCTCTCTTTCCTTTCCCCTTCCCGTACCACCTTGATTACTTCGGTCACCACAGACGGTAAGATCGTTTGCATGACCTGATGGACTTCTTCAACCATTTCCTCTTTCACCGAGGCCCTTAGGTTTGCACTCTCATCACCACCCTTTGGATGAGAGGTCTCGGGTTCCTCATGAATTACCTTCTCAACTCTAGGTCTTCCTCTTGTGACCCGTGGTTCAGCACCACGTCCACCACCGCCTCCACCACGTGAAGCTTTAGAAGATCTACCACCAGCCATTCACACGCATACTGAAAGATTCAAACACCAACACAGTCATTCAAGGGAACAACTCAGTTTATGTCAAGTATAGTAAGACCCTAATTATAATGACCAGTTATGATTGTCCACTTACTTTACTCTCCATACCCCAAGCATTACCTGTCCTGACTACATCAGTATCTAAATCTACTAGCAACACATAAATCACATAACATGCGCACGTAATAACGGTTAACATTACGAAAATACCTGATGGCACGTGGTTACTCAGACTGACATCCCTTCCCTTACCGTCCCATTCTCAGTTTAAGTTAAGGCTTATTTTGAAAATTTACCCATTTCACTATAAACTTTGGCTCTGATACCAACTTGTAAGGCCCCGTTCCCGGGACGCTTACAACTGGTAAATCATTGCACATAAAACATATAACTTACATTTAATCATTCATAAAACATTGTAGTAGAAACATAAAAACAACTTTTCATATCATCCCAAATGCTTTTGCAAGTTAATACAAGCGTTCATTTCAAAACATCATTCGTTCGATATACAATGTAAAAACATTAACAAAAGAACGCCTTCCAAATGCCGAGTAGCCGCCCCGTGCCATCCTCAGTAATCATTACCTGCAAACTGGAAACACATAAAAGTCAGTGTTGCTGAGTGATTTCTAGTTTTATAATAAAACATACTTTTCATTCAATAAAACTGTTCATTACTTTCATGCGATCATATATCATACGTACACATAGATAATATCATATTATCTTCATCATTCATTCATTCACTTCCATTCGTTCATGCATTTTTGCTTTCATTTGTTCGTTTATTATTACATCATTTCTTTCAACAAATCATAAATTTTACCCTTCTGTTCATGGTACTGGACCTAGGCCTATGATAGACCTTCTATAACTGTACACAACACCTCATGGTCACAGCACCTAAGGTAAAATTTAAGATCATTACGTCATTTCTTTCATCACGATCTGGATCAGCGTCAACAGCTATGCCCCAAACTATATGGCTATTGGGCCAGAGTTCGTAAATGACTTTCACACTGCACATAGCCTGGCCCTAGCACCGGGGTAAGTGACAAAGATCCCAACTGTAGTCTTCACCCCTAATATTATGGGTAACTCGGGTAACTCGGGTAACCGCTATAAACCACTACATACTACACCCCCGACGTTATGCGTAACTTGGGTAACCACCATATACTACACCCCCAACATTATGGGTAACTATGGCATACTACACCCCCAACGATATGCATAACTCGGGTAACTAATACATACTACACCCCCAACATTATGCATAGCGTGGGTAATAACTATACACCATGTACCACACTGATGGTCAGTCACAAAGACTGGAAACCCTGTGTTCACCCTTAAGGGCTAGCTGAACCATACGCGGTTGAGCTTACAACATTTTAGAGCCGTGCACTTCTATACATTTCACTTGTAAGCCTTTCACATTTTCATTCGTTCATTAATGCATGCATTCATTCATTCATGTTCCTCTTTTCATTATCTTCCACTTTACGTTACATAATACTTTTTAGTTCATTCATTAACATTCAACGTAAAGCCACGGAAAGATACACATGCACAGCAGGAATATAAACATAAACATACACACATCGCCATACAGGGCATCATCATACCTACATACCATCATACACACACACATCAATCATACATCACACATGTGCCCAACATAACGTCTATGACCTCGAAAGTCAACTTACACAAGCCTCCGAGAACCTCCCGAGTCAAAACCCACAACTACACTTTCCCTCGAAAGTCATAAAATAAACCGTTGTTCTTTCGGGGGTATGAGCCCTACTTGGGCATATGGAAACCCTCCAGTGGTATGGCCTTCCAGGCGAATGAACACTTAGATAAATGGACATCAGGCGAATGTACCCTATGTGAAAGGACCTATGGGCGAATGGGCTCCTATGCGTATGGACTCTCAGTCGCATGATCTTCATCCGTATGGCCTTCAGTCGCATGACTTCAGGCGCATGGGCTTTAGTGGCATACTCTTCGTACGAATGGACCCCAGTCGCATGGCCTCCAGGCGAATGGACCTTAGTCGCATAACCTTCGTGCGAATGAACCTCAATCGCATAACCTTCAATCGCATGCCTTACAGGCACATGAACTTCAGTTGCATGAATATCATGCGTATGGACCTCAATCGCATGGCAATCATGTGCATGGACCTCAGTCACACGGCAAACGGCCGTATGGCCTCCAATCGCACTCCAGTCGGTCGCCTAGCCCTAGCTGATGCAGAGTGCAGTTCCAGCTGAACGCAAACTGCCCTTTTCGGCCTCCAAGATCTTTTTAACTCGAATTTAGCCCAAATTAACTATCCTAAACCTTAGAAACACCTACCACAACATCATTCAAACATACACAAGCCCGAAATCCAACCCCAAACGCATCAAACACATACACATATGCATAAAAATGGGTCAACACCCAACTTTTCCAAAAACGGGTTTTAGATGTGTTCCAGCCCCAAATTCAATTGAGAACGTGTAAAAGAGGGGTCCTAGAACTCACACAAACGATCCCGTTGAGTAGAGCTTCGATTTGACCCGCTACACTTGGATTTCCACGCTCGAATCCACCCGAACCAAGCTTTTCTCCTCTTTTCTCCTTCTCTTCTCTTCTTTGGTTGAGTTTTGCAAGAATGGGGAGGATGTGGGCTACCCTCCCCCTTTTATACTCCCACTCATCAAAGTTTCTTCCCGTTTTGGCAAGTTTGGTCTCTCGACTTTGGACTTTATTTCTTTTCTTCTTTCCTCGGCTTCAAAGAAAATTTCCGGGTGTTACAGAGTACCTCGAACCATTTGGCGCACCATGTACGCTGCTAAAGAAAACTCAGTGAGGGAAGTCAATGGAAAAGCTAAGAAGGGATCTTCCCAGGATAGAATATACCGGACAAGCGAGTTTATAACAACTCAACTTGTCAGGTAGAAGTGTGGTGTAACGTTGACATTCAGAGATACACCACCCCTTTGCTAGAAAGGGTCCTTTATTCTTCTTTGATTATGGTGAATTCTTTAACTCTTTCAATATTCATATCTCCCCTCCAGAAGATGAGTTATTGACTAGAATGATGGTTGATGTCTTAAATACACCATCACTAGACTCGACAACATCAGTCCCACTACATGAATCTTCTAGTTCCTTAGAGGGGAGCACTTGATGTAAGTGATTCCTCCTCTGACGATGAAGAAGTGGAGACTAAACATGTGGACTAGGAGGAACAGGTTCCTACTACTGCAAGTACACAAGCATCAGATGCTGATGTCTCAGATACTTCGGAACCTCAAACTCCAACAACTGCAAATATTGACCCCAGAATTCAAAATCCAGATCAGGTAGGAGTTGTTCCCACCACTCCTGGACCACGAATACACATTTATCATCCTTGGACAACGTCATAGGGGATGTACAATCGGGAGTTCAGATAAGAAATCAGCTTTACTCAGTTGATTATGCCTTTGTCATGGAAAAAGGCTATCTTCACGACGGTGTGTATCGATGTTTTGTGTCTTAATTTGGGCCAAAATATGTTAGTGAAGCCTTAAATGATGAGGCATGGGTTAGTGCCATGCAGGAAGAACTCCTACAGTTCAAGAAGCTATGAGTATGGACACTAGTGGATAGACCAAAAGGTGCTAAGGTAATTGGCACTAAATGGGTCTTGAAGTGCAAGAAAGATGACCAAGGGGTCATAATCAGAAACAAGGCTCGACTTGTGGTTTAGGGTTTTAGAAAGTTAAGGGAATTGATTACAATAAAGTGTTTGCACCCGTGGCTAGAATGGAAGCAATCCGTATCTTTCTAGCCTATTCATCTTACATGAAGACTAAAGTTTATCAACTAGATGTAAAGAGTGCATTCCTTCATGGAGAAATCTGTGAGATAGTATACGTTAGTCAACCTGAAGGGTTTGAGGACCCGTATCATTGGAACAGAGTTTAAAAACTAGACAAAGCTTTCTACGGGCTCCATCAAGCCCCGAGACCATGGTATGAGAAACCCTCGACTCATCTTGTGAAACATGGTTTTCACAGAGGATTGATTGATTGTACACTATTCATTAAAGAAAAGGATGGCGATTTACTGTTGGTACAGATATACGTGGATGACATAATCTTTGGTTCCAATAATGAAGATTTATGTAAAGAGTTTGAATCTGTAATTAAAGCAGACTTTGAGATGAGTGCAACGGGGGAGATGAAGTTCTTCCTTGGTCTACAGGTGGATCAGACAACAAAAGGAATCTTCCTGCATCAGCCTAAATATGTAGGGGACATCCTTAGTCGGTTTGACATGGAAAATGCTTCGACAGCTGGAACTCCACTTGCCACGAATCATGATGTGGCACCCGACGAAAACGTGATCTGGTTGATGCTACAATGTATAGAGGAATGATTGGATCCCTTATGTATCTCACAGCATCTCGTCCGGATATCATGTATGCCACATGTCTTTGTTTGAGATATCAGAAAAGTGAACCATCTCATTGTTGTGAAACGGATATTTTGCTATCTGAAGGGTACTCCAACATTTGGGTTGTGGTATCCTCATGATGATGATTTTGAGCTTACAACGTATAGTGACTCAGATTATGGTGCTTGCAAGATGAACTACAAGTCAACGTCTACAAGTTGTCAATTCTTTGGGAGAAGATTAGTCACCTGGCAGTGTAAGAAGCAGGCATCGGTTGCTCTGTCAACTTGTGAAGTTGAATACGTTGCTGCTGCAAGTTGCTGTTCGCAAATCATTTGGATTCAACAGCAAATGCGCGACTACGATTCACAATTCTCTAACAGTCCTATTTTTGTTGATAACTCTGCTGCTATTGTTGTCACCAAAAATCCAGTCCAACATCCTAAAACTAAACACATCGAAATTAAGCACCACTTTATACGTGACTGTTTTGAAAAGCAATTAATCGATGTGGTTAAAATAAATATGGATTTACAATTCGCCGACCTCTACACAAAAACATTTGATAAACCGAGGTTTTTATATTTATTAGAGGTTAATGGCGTGAAAAAGAAAAGTGATGTGATTTTAGAGGAAGAAAGTGCCTAGTCCGACAATATTATTCTATTTTATTTTATTTTATTTTATTTTATTTTATTTTATTTTATTTTATTATCCTGTTCATTGAAAATTCGAAAAAACACAAAAAAAATATTTTCGGTCTTAGAATTTTAGGGGGAGAATAGGTTAGATTAGTATTAAATTAGTTGTTTTAATTTAATTACTTAAAAAAAAGAGGGAGGAGGATAGTCTAGCTAATAGAAATGAGATCAAATCTGTGATATGGATTCAATGTAAATGGAAAATGATAGTACACAGGGGTCAAATAGTTTGGGACTTTAAAAGAATTTAAATGATTATGATGCAAAATTCGAAGTATAAGTTTGAGAAGTCTAAGCAAAATAAAAGGAAAAATGATAATAAAACTGGTATGCTACTGAGGTAACACAGAGAAAGTAGACCTAGAGGTTGCTAGACCATTATATGATGTGTTGATAGATTCAACATAATAGACGATTAGACCTCATTGGTGATTTAAATTCAAATTAAGTTGTTCAACTTGCTGTGGGTTCCCATTTTATCCCTGGTTACACAATCAACGCATTTCCAATAAGGAGTGACGAGAAAATAAATGCAACAAATGTGTGCGGATGACCACAAAAAGAGAAAAGCACGAAAAAATTGATAAGCGTAATCAAGCTAATAACAAATGTTGTTGGTGCGTTATGTGCAAAAAGAAAAAAATATATGCTCTAACAAGAAGATAGGTTGTGTGCCTCTCTGATGTGCAGTGGCACTGACCTGAGGATAAGCATAACCTAAATATTCTAGAATTCATTGTTGTTTGCGCCTCTCTGCTATGTGGTGGCACTGACCTGAGGCTTGGCATCTCTTTGAAAGCTCTTAGAATAGTTTCTTCTTGTTAAAATACCTATAGACCGCTCAAAAATCTCCTGAGGAATGTTGATTACCATATAAGTGTGGGATCCACAAATACTTGTTGAAATAATTAAACCTAACTCATCACCAATCTGTGTCAAAAATCTGTGTATGGATTTAAGAGGACAAATATACTAACTATCATCGTGGCTGCAATTCTTGAAAGTCCAAATCAGTGTGTGAATCTTATAGCTCTAATATGATTTCCTAAACTTGCTAATGACTCTCGATGAAAACAAGAATCTAGCATCAAAAGGTTTGGTAAAATGTCCCAAATGATTTTGATATACCTGTATGATTCCATAATGAATCGTTCCAGTTATGATCAAATTAACTTGAAGCTGTGCTGTCCAGGAAGAAAAATTTGATAGATAATTGTCTTAAGATTTCAATCTACCTCAAATCAAAAATACAAATCTATGTCTTAGTTTTGTTTTTAAATATTTAGTTGTTTTTATTTAATTTTAGTCATTTGGTAGGTAAAAGTCGGACTATACATCTGGATTTAATGTGTAAATCACTCACTAAAATGAGTCAGGTCTGAGGTGACCAATTGGTTTTTAAGGTAAAAGGATCACGTCTTAGGTGATCAACAGTTTTCAAATTAAAAAGGTCATGTCTAAGATGATCATCGGTCATAACGTCTTATCAATAGTTAAAATGTTAAGTATTTGAAAGTGCATAAGGTCAAAATCATAAGTATGAGCCATTCGCACGACTGGACCATAAGTATGGACCAGTTGCATGATTGGATCATGAGTATGAGCCAATCGTACAATTGAACCATACGTATGGACTAGACGTAAAATTGGACCATAAGCATGGGTCAATCCATGCCATTGGATCACCAGAATGAACCAATCGCACGAATGGATGGGAACGACCGAGTCAGTCACACGACTGAACCCCAGTCGCACGAATGGATGTGACCGACTAAGCCAGTAGCACGACAAAGCCGCAGTCGCACGAATGAAGCGTGCAAATAGGTCCAGTCGCATGACTGAAGGTAAAACCTAGTATAAATAGAGGGGACTCGGGCACACATTTTCATCACCCCTTAATCGCTCCCAAATCGCCCGAAAGCAAAGTTACTCTACCAAAATCTGATCTCATCGATTTCGCTCTGTGGTTGTGATTCTAACGTGTACTCCCTTCATGTACATGTACTTAGAGACTAAAATCGCACAAAATGCTTGGTGTAATCAAACCCTAACTGACCTAATTGACTAAAAATCATGAAATCTGTAAAACCCGTCAAATAGACCACGGAAATGTTTATAATGGTTAAAATGAAGGACATACAGTGATAGTTAGGGTCCCTGCGAATCTAAAGAGTCTAAACACACGTTGAACATCAAGTTTTGACCTAGATTCGGAGTTAGAGTGTCGAACAGAGAGTTATGCAACTAGACACTCCGAATGAACTTCAATTGCATGATTGAGTTGGGCGAATGACTCAATCGACCGAATGAACAAGGCGTATGAGTTCAATCGCACGATTGAACTCTGCCACATGCTCTATCGCCTGATTGTACTCAGCCGCATGCTTAATCGCTCGATTGAACTCAGCCGCATGCTTAATCGCTCGATTGAACTCAGCCGCATGCTCAATCACATGAATAAACTCAGTCGTATGATTCAATCGCACAATTGAACCAGACTGATCTCAGAACAGTTTAAATTTCAACAGTCTTCTATTATGGACAAACCTCATGTTTATGTGTCTTGTGTTACAGAAACATGGCAGATAGGTGGATCATCAACACCAAGCACAACATTTGTGCCCACTTGGATGCCACCACTCGAAATGCTGCTGAGTTTGTTGGTATTATTGCGTTTATGAGGAGATAAAGGATCTACAGAGCTATATCTGCTCCATGCACACCCTATCGGTTTATACAGCAGGCCTTTTGGGAAGGTGCTTCAGTTGACAGATCTGTTGAGCCCTACTGCATTCGGAGCACTGTTTTTGGCCATGAGATTGAGATTACTGCAGCAGACCTTCGACGGGTACTAGATATGGGTGATAATGTTGCCCACCCAACCAGGTTACATCCTCTGACAGTAAGGGGATGTTTTCTAAGGATGAAGTACACTGGGGATATCAACGCAGGTGTGCTCAACAAAAGAAACCTGTGTCCCCAGTTCAAGTACCTAGCACATGTCATTCT
>BJCM01131634.1:0-42182 GCA_018326385.1 Flaveria bidentis
ACCACTAACCCCCACCACTATCGCCTGAACATCATCTCGCCACCAACCTTTCAAAACCTTAAAATCATCACTAAAAACGAGATATGAATGATGGTAGGGGTGAAATCGGATGTGGTTTGTTCTGTTGGAGCTTCGATTTAGAGCCCCGCTTGATCTAGTCGCGATTAGGGTTTTATAGGGGAAAAGGGAAAGGGGATCTAGTGATGATGGTTGATGGCGATGATGATAAAGTTACCAGAGATCAGTGATCGTGGTGTGATGGTCGGTGGTGACGACTGACGACGATAATAGTTTGAGAGTATCGGTGGTGTGATGCCCGTCGACGGTGGTGTGAGGGTACCGGTGTTGCGAGGGCTGATGTTCATAGCCAGCGATGATGGTGTGATGGACGGTGGTGATGGTTAGGGACGGTGGAGGTGGTGGTGGTGATGGTCAGGGACGGTGGTGACGGTGGTGATGGTCAGGGACGGTGGTGGCGGTGGTAATGGTCAGGGACAGTGGTGGTGGGGGTAATGGTTAGGGACGGTGGTGGTGGGGGTGATGGTTAGGGACGGTGGTGTGTGTATATATGCGTGTGTGTGTATATATATAGAGTTATATATTAAAGATTACTTTAATTTAATTACACAACTAGTCCCTCTAATTTACATATATAACCATATAACGTGAAAAGACTAAAATACCCTTAAACTTAACTGAAAAATTAACGTCTGTTAGTGTTAATACTTAAACTGGTTATAAAACTAAAAATAAGTACTCAAACTTGTTACTTTTTTTACTTAGTACCTAAACTTGTTACTTTAAATAAACCACAAGGACCATTTATGTAATTAACTCTAAAAAATAATTGAACGACTATTGTAACAATATTTAATTATTTAATTATAAGTTATAACCTAATTTCCGTCTTCCGATGGCGTCAAGCAAAATTAGCCTCACAACCGTAAAATAACCTTGTGTTTACAAAACCTTTTGTTGTTGTTGCTTAGATTCCTCTTAAAGTTATAGACTTGTGAAAATACAAACAGTAAACTTACGGATATAAACAGTAATTCCGTAAATTTATAAGTTTATTAAAATTAGTTATCCATTTCTATTTTTTTATTCATCTTTGGATAATTTGTTAACTTGGAAAACCATATTTTTGCCTACCTTAGTCCACCAACTCTCTCCAATATCCATTGTCATCTCATAGATCCACTTTAAACCTACAAAATAAAAAAATTTGATATTGAATAGATTCCGTCTCACAAAAAAATTATTTCACAAAATAGTAAGATAAGATGTGATAAAAGCATAATATATGGTACAAAAGCACATGTTAAAATACAATGCAACCAACAAACCGTCAAATCCACAACCTTTTGATTAAAAATATGCCACTTACCTTTGTGATATCCTCTTATAAACATACGATTATAGTTACATGCTAACTACGTATACCCGTTCATGTTTCTCTTGATTGATTCCAGAAACAAAATTCTAGATTAGAATTTACAAATATTTATTGCCGTTATAATATTACAACAAAGTTTAAAGGGCTAATTTTTATTAATTAAAAGATAGGTTTTCGAAAAGTTCAATAAATAATATACAAATACAAAGATTTATGTGGATATAAATGTTTGTGTCTACCAATTAATATTAATAATATATTTAAATGGTATATTGTTGTTGGTCTGAAACTTGGATATAAGATTTGTGTACTTTTTCTTTTACAAAAATTCCCTAGTAAACATTTAATAACTCAAGGACATTAACTTGTCACGATGAGTTTTTATGTTAAACCAGACCTTACAACCAATACATTGTATGTGGATGATTCTCATACTCTACTCACGATAAATACAATACTTATGAATCCTTACAAAGTTAACATGTTCAGTGGTGAATAAACTTATTTGGGATTCTTAGTGTATATTCTAAAAGACAATTTGGTGTGGTTAATAATGAATTTGTAATTGTGAGATTCTTAAATAATGTATTCACCTGTAAATAAAATATGAGTGAATTACTTGCATAGTTTAATGAATTCATCGGTAAGACTTGAGATTTCTATTTAATGTACTCGCTAGTAGATGCAATATGTAGATTTTGGCGTTCTTTGCGCACTCGATGTTGGCTTGAGAAATATTTCGATCACTCAAAATTTGCTTTTCAAGTTTCCTATTGTTAGATTTGTTTCTTATAATTTTATATCGTTTGATTTTGTAATTCTTTAATCATTAACACACCTTTTAACATGTTTTTTCGTGTTAAAGCTTCACCTAAGCTTAAGAACCCTACTATTAGGGTCAATTGTTGCTAATTATTTGAATAGAAGTCCTAACTCATAATATACACAAATAATAATCAACCTATGTATTATGAATATTCAGAAACAATGATACTACCCTTTTGGCACATGTTCTACACAATTATACAAACAAATGTCAATAAATCAAAATTTAACACAAGTACAATACACAAAAAATGATATCTCCTTCCATAGGCAAGACCACCGCGGGTGGTTTGATCCTTAGGGAATGTCCCCGGATATGTCAATGCCTCTTGTATTCTTCTATTCTTTTTATTATTAAAATTTTATCAGGGTTTCATCCCTTATGCGTAAAAGATCATCGGGGGAAGAAATGGCTATTATCAATAGTAGCAACAGAACTAGAATCGTCACTGTAAAGGTAATTGGGTGATTTTAGTGTGATGTCATTGAGTTCCATAGTTTTCTCATCTGTAAAAGGTGGATTAGTAGGTGTAGGCAAAGGTTCATCATCTTTTGCTAGCATTTTGAGTACACTTGACATTGTTGGTCTTAAAGAGGGAGCTTCTTGAGTGCAAAGTAGTCCTACTTGTACCACTTTTATGGCTTCTTTCTGGTAATTGATGTTGGGATAAATATGCATCATTAGGTTGGGGTCGAATATTTCCTCCACCTTGTTTTGTTGGAAATGATACCACGCCTTTTTCATCGATAAATAACACAAAAACGATTATTATTTTCATACGCTTGAATGATTCAACATGTAACATGTACAAGTAAATAAAAGGTTACACTAAGCCTCCATTCATTAAAACAACATTATGACCAATCAAAGTATTATACTTACCCGTCTCGTTTATTCACTTCCCCCCAAATACTCGCAGGAAAACGGATGAATGACAAAAATGCCCCAACTTTAAAGCCTTTCCAACATCTAGATGTTGAATATGCATGTGAATCTACTTCTGTTTATTTTAGCAGCCCCATTTAAACTTGTTTCACAAGCATTTTTCTCACTTTACATCTCTACATGTACCAAAGTGTTTTTAGGGCATTTGTGTCATTTGAAAGTTTTCCTACATGTTTTTGACAAGAGTTGCAAAGGTTAGGTTTGTCTGTAATGTTGTTTTGATGTCTAAGTGGCCTACACATACATTTTTAAAAGATAAATAAGTTGAATAAAAGTTAATATACTTACTTTAGCAACCAAGCTGTCGGCATATTCCGTGGTTTTGCTTCTGTTGTTTTCCATGCCAGTGACCACCTCAAGAATTAGAACACCAAAGCTATAGACATCTGCCTTTTCGGTTAATTGACCATGCGCTAGGTACTCTGGTGCCATATAACCTCTAGTTGTGTTGAAAAAAGATAACAAATTAGCCGAAGTTTTAAAAATTCTAAAGGGGGAAAATAAGCTATACTACTTACAATGTTCCAGCAATAGCAGTGCTGATGTGGCTCTTATCGTCTTGAAAAGATCTTGCCAACCCAAAATCAGCTATTTTGGCACGAAGCCGCAAGTCTAATAAGATATTAGAAGCTTTGATATCTCGGTGAATAATCCGACATTTGGTGTTCTCATGGAGGTAAACAAGGCCTTCTGCTGTACCAATTATAATTTCAAATCTCTTCTCCCAGTTTAGAGACTTCCCTTTGGTTGCATCTACACAAATTCGTAATTACTTCATTAGATCACTGACTGAATAATAAGGAAGTTTTAATATGTTGATTTATGATAACCAATTTCAAAGTTACTTCAAAGTGATCTGATACAGTAACTAAACAAAATATATGCTTAACATAAGTTGGTTCCAAAACATACATTAGACCAATAACAATTAGCGCGATAAAGAATAACAATAACTAATAAATACTTAAACTTACCAAAGATGAAGCGGTCGAGACTCATGTTGGGTAGATATTCATATACAAGAATGCTTTCAGGTCCCGAACAGCTGCATCCTAACAGCCTAACGAGGTTTTTGTGCTCAACACTGCTAATCATGTTAACTTCGTTATAAAAGTCCGCAGCTCTAAATTTGTTGTTGAAATAAAGTCTCTTGACAGCAATCTCTCTTCCATCAGGAAGAACACCCTGAGAGATTCGCCGTTAACATCAGTTATATAATGGGTCTACAACATTACTTAAGCAAGATCACAAATGGGTGGGTTAAACTTTTTGTGTAACAGGTTAAAATGGGTTTGAGTCCATTTTTATGGGTTAAATTTAAGTCGCAAATGAAGACCCAGAGTTCTTTATAAATAACTAGTCTGTCATGCATAGTTATATAAAGGTATTAATTTGATACTCATCATTCTTTTAAATAATATTTTTAAAAGGTTTCATGTATAAAATGTACACTTTAGGCGATTCTTGACCCATTTAATCTATTCATAAGTAGACGGATCAAAATTTTAATTTTAAACGTTAAAGTACAACCTTATAGACAGTTCCAAATCCTCCTTGTCCGAGCTTATTTGACTCGTCCCAATTTCCTGTGGCTTTTTCAACAGTCAGGTACTTGAAGTTCAAGCTGCTGTCATTAAGCATCTTTGACAGTTTCTTCAGATCATAAGATCCTGAAACGTTAAGCAACCGTTAAGCCTTGTTACAGGAGTTCTGCAGATTGTGTATGTTGATACAAATTCACAAATCTAAAGCATGATCCATATGTTGTATGGTGTCTTATATGGTTATACCTATTCTTTTCTTCTGTATATATCTCTGTTTCCGGATATACAAACCAATCATCAATGCAACCGAGAAAACCACCAAAGAACTAACAACAGATACAACAATAGCTATTATCTTCCCTGCAAAACCCATGAACCAAAATAACATCAGAAGTGTTATGTAGAAAACTTTATTTATCAAGTTCACATGTGAATTTTACTTATAATGCTACTTTTTTACACACCAACACCAAAATCAACAAAATATTTACCTGAGACATGTGCTAGAGAGTAATCAGATGCATACCATTACACCAGTACGAAGGTTTTGATTACTAGTATATAATAAATACTTTCTTTAAAACTGACTCAACATCATTAATGTTACCTTTATTGATAGAGCTGCTTGTGTCTTGTACAGGATTGAGAAAATCAGTATCCGAATACCTCATAAAACACCCCGTGTTCAACACCCGGCCCTCGGACCACGGTAAACACTTTGTTATCGACGTATTCGCATTCTCCAAACACACGCGACAAGCACTCGGGCTCAAAGTCCTCCAGCACTGCGCCAGCACGTACACCGACTCGTTTCTACTAGCCACCAGCATCTGCACCCTAGCAAAGTAACCACCATCCCTTTCTGCAGCACTTACAGCATCCAACACAGCCTGTTTCACCGTATCCTGAAACATCACATTCTTTCTCATCGCATTCCCACAAATATAACGGTCATTCGGGCCCCTATACTCGTGGTAAAAGCTGTAATTCTGTACTCTCATGAAACAACCATCAAGATATATTCTACCACCGTTGTTTGGGAAGCAACTGGGAAGAACTGTACGTGCTTCAGAGTAGCACAAGATGCAGTCATTGGTCGAAAGATCACCGTAGCATTGCGCGAGCCCGTAGTTGCTGTCGGGGCCGGTCCCGATGACTGCGGTCCCATTTAGGGAACTGCGTATTTGGGTGCCGATGATTTCCATCATGCTGACAAAGTTTGGGATGAAGAGAGTTTGATTGTTTTCTCGTTGGTGGTCACATGTCATGTTGACAATTTTGGCTCTTGCTTCACCTTCTGTTGTTGATGCTACTTGTAGGATTATTATTATAGCAAGTAGAATTGTTGGTGTATGTGCTGAAATCTTCATCTTGTAGAAAGTTAAAGAGATATTGAAGCACGTTTGTTTGGCTGGAGAAGCTGTTAACAAACAAGAAATATTAAATTATTAACCATATTGACATAAGAGCAAGAAGAACAAATAATCTTACAAGATATGTCAAAGTTGAATCTAACCATTTTTATTTGTACCCAAGATCCGTCAGTGTTTATAATAATGACGTTTAGAAAAGAGGCTAGGGGTTTTACCTCCAAAATGATTTAAGTCGGTGTAATTGAATAGAGTGTATAAAACGCGTGAAAGTTTGTTAAGTGAGCAAACAAACTTGAAATGAGTTTATAAGGAAGAAGTCGGAATTTTTTACTAACGCCTTTTCGGAGTTTTACTCTCATATGTTCCTGTGAAATGTGAAATGGCTAGAAATTTGTCTAGAATAGATGGATTACATCTTTTAGTGTAACCGAAGTTAGGGAAATTCATTATTGAACCATTCATAATAATAACAAACAAAGGTAAAATAAATATAAGAGAAAAGGTATGAAACATACTCAAATTTATTCGAAAATTTGGCCTGCATATTTGTGATTTAGAGATATGAAACAGACTCTAGATATGAAATCTTTATTCTCGTTTTAATTTTATAAGAAACTAATAAAATTCCGTTTACACTAATATTAAATGAAGGTCAAATAAATAAATAATTTACATAAGAGAAAAAATAAGAGAGAATAAACCAGAATTTATATCAATAGAAATCCAACAGAAGAGGAGAAATCAGAGTTTGGCTCATGAATTATGTTATACGCTCGAGTCAATATCTGATTTACCTCTTCTGCTGGATTTCTACTAACGTTGGTTCTAATTCAATCTCTAACTTTTCTTCTTCTACTAGAACCAATATTATTCTAGATTTGATCACACCACTTATTCTACTATATCATGCATTTTACGATGCTATCAAAATTAGTGTTATATTATTTCCCTACTAGATTAACACTCTGAATATATCTACTGAAATAGATTTCAAGTGTTTAAGAAAGGTAACATATAATAACCCAAAACAGAACATATGTATAGAAGGTGTGAAAGTTTGAAATCATGTGCATTTTTTCAATAAACATAATGGGACTTTGTTAATTTGCATACGGGGCTTGATGATTGTAAGGAAAAATAAAGTCAAACAATAGGCACCGCCTATTATTATAATTATTATTGTTTTCTTTCACAAATGACTTTCTTGTTTTCAGTTTTTCACCTCGTGTATGTAGAAGTATGTTGTATTCAAATTAAAAAAAAACTCAGAGTTTAATTTGATTTGATAAACTTGATTTCAATTCAAATCAAATTTTATAATTTCCACTTCGATTTAGAGTCTAATATCAAACTCGAATTGAATTTCAATTTGAGACTTTTGATTCAAAATTCAAAACAGAAACACATATAAACATTTATTTTATATAACTTTGTAGCCGTGAAACTTGGAAGTTATCAATTTGATTGTTTATTTTATATCATTGTATTTGTTTTTAGTGCAAATAGTTGACAATTAAAATGTTTTTGTATGTTGTACTTGCTTCTTTATTTATGATCAACTGAAATTATAATCTTTTTAAGTTTGTATGAATTTTAAAAATAATATTAGATTAACTTCTTTTACTAAATTTGAATGTGGTTTTTCGAATTCGAATCGTGTTTAAAAAATTTGAATTCGAATTCAGCTAATCTTTTTTAAATTCGAATTCAGCTAATCTTTTTTGAATTCGAATTCAACTAATCTTTTTTGAATTCGAATATTATTTGAAAGTTTCAAAAGTCGACTAATTCAACTAGATTAACTCACAATCGATTCGACCATCTAGTAGAATTAATCAGATGGTAAAAATATGTATCACTAAAAAAAGTATAAATATCATAATAAAACACAAACAAACGTTAACATTTATTTAATCAATCTAATACAGATATGAGGCATCAATGATTTCGATATGTTATGTTTATAAGAGAAAATTATGGATGTAACCATTTCTCAAGATTTGTTAGACCTATATGATTATATTATAATTTGATCACATTTATAGCTATAACTTACATGACAACACAATCGCATATCAACTTTTAGTTTTACTTGGGGGTCATCGTATTTATAATAGTAAATAACATAACATCAAATTAGATAAAAAGGTCAATGATTGTTGCTAAAGGCTCTAACTAAAGACTCTAACGTGTTAGACCTTTGTACATTATACGCATCTACAATGAGTAATACAAATCATTATCACATAATATGACCAACATGGGTATACATAAAGTAAAAACCGAATATTAGGTGTATTGTTATCAAACATAAAAGATAATACACGACTAATAGTTGTTGCGTGATCAGTAGCTTTTGTTTTTAGTAACTTTTCATCCTTATCTGTTTTAGGTATAATATGTTTACGTGTAACAATGTGTGATGTGTGATGTAATTAAATTTGTGGGCCTGTGTATGTGAACAATTGCATCACAATGTGCTTAAAGTAATGGCCGACGTTTAAATCATGATACATCATAACTTACCCTTCAACTAACCACATTGATTATCAAAAGGTTGTGGGGCAGGTGTTGACATATAGCAATCGCTATGACCTGTACAAACTTCTAAATAATGTAACAAAAAAATTATATATAATAATGGTTTCGTTGTGATACATAATTTTAAATATATAAATATAATCATCAAAACATAAAAGGTTTTATTTGTATCCCTTCTTTTGTGACAACCAATAAATAGTTTATTTAGAAGTCAGATTCCCTTTGGTAAACATCTTCTATCACCTCTAACATTTTCACACCACAAACAACGAAATAAAAAATAACATGCACATGTATACTAAACAAAAATGAATGTAGATGTATATGGATATATTTTCACTTGAAATCCAACATAAACACGTTATACACATGGTGTTACATATATGTAAAGGTGAACCCATATTAAGTTCTTCTTAGTGTGTGAAGTCACCAGAAATTCAATAATAATTTGCATTTTAGGATTAAGAAATACATATATTGATAATTATATAAGTATTCAACTGATACTAAAAGTTTTAAACAACTTTAAAATCCTATATATCTTTGTAGTTTTTAAATTTTGATTTTTTGAGTTGTGATTATGTTATCTATTTCATTCGTTTATTCATATTGATTTTTTGAATTTTGATTATGTTAAATTTGATTTCTCGAATTCTGATTATGATAATTGATAATTTATAATTGTTTTACTATTCTTTTATTTATTAATTTGTTAATGTTTATTCATATTGATTTTTCGAATTTTGATTATGTTAAATTTGACTTTTGGAATTCTGATTATGATAATTGGTAGTTTATACAAATTTTTATATTTTTTAATTTATTATTTTATTAATGTTTTATATAAATAATATGATAAACTACCCCACTGATAGAGAAAATTCAAAAAATATCTTCTGTTCTTACGATTTTAACAAAAATTCAAAACAAAACAGCTTAAACAAAAACTCAATGATTAACATCATAAACACATACTTCCACAATCCACAAATTATCACTAATAAAAATGATTTCACATCAACATTCATAACTAATAACGTAAACAGCATATAAAGATCTTCATGATCATCTCTAATCCAGTAAACAAACGCATATATAATCATCGCTATCAGTCATCGCACCAGTAAACGATTTTAATAAACTAATTAACAACACAAATAGCATGCAGTTAACGATAATCAATCATAATTCAAAACAAAACAGCTTTAATCGTGCTTAAACGACGAAATCGGAAGAATAAGCGGATAACAGAAATCATACCTTTTGAGTTTTGACTACGTTTGAAACAGGATCATGAAATCTAGAGGATGGAAACTCGTTTGATTCTGCAATTGTGGTCTTGTGGATTGATGTAGAAGTAGTATGTATGTATATAGAGGATTTGTATGTATAGATTGGGTGAAAAAGGAAAGTGTAAGATGGAGTAATCGATGGAGTTAACAATGGAAGAAGATGATTCTGCAACACGCATATGACGAATGTTAACTTGAGGGAGATCTTCATCTTTATGGGATCATTAATTTGAGTGGGACCCGTTTTTTGTAGTCCTTTGATCATACAACAATTCACAATTTCTGTATATTAAAAGCATTTAGAGTGAGTTTTTTTATTTTTATTTATATAATTATATTAAAAAGTATTATATTTTTTCTTTTTTTTAATTAAATAATACTTTTTATATCTTTATAATTATAGAGGGGAATAGCAAACCTTTATATGTAGAGATTTACTATAATTGTATAATTATGTAGATGAGGGAAAAATAGTGTTGGATGGATAAAGTAGACATATAGTTTACATTTTAGAGATAGATATATGATTGTGAGTGCTTTAAGAATTCATATACTCGAATTTTTTTTGTTTTTAAGGTCTTATTTATAAAAGACAATTTGAATGTTAATAATCTAAAGTACCGATAACGAATTTGAATTTTGGCTTAATTGAATTGAATTGTTATTTAAACTGACTAATCGATTTAAATATAAAGAATTATCTCAACCCAAATAGATTCATATAACTCATAATAAATGTATTATTATTATCAATAACTTTTTTATATTATGAGACATTCATTTCTGCTTTCTAGACTTTATTAATTTAAGAGTTAAATTCGAGATTTTATTATTTTTAGGGTTAAATTAGATTTTACTCGATGAAGTTTGATAAAAATAATCATTTTCTTCAAAAGATTATAAATCATATGACTAAGAGCTAAAAATATCAATTTAAAACCTAACTCAATGCTTAACAATTTAACCTAGCCACTACTAGGAGACATTGACGCTAAACATTCCAGAGTTGTTCATCATTGACATTGAAGTACTATGTAGTAACTCAATACTAGTTGAAGATGTTTTATGATAGTTTTGCTTTGTTTTGGCTTTTTAATCTTTTTTATTTTTTCTCTTAGATCGGTTCATTCGAATACATTCAGTTTCGGACAAGTTTATTTGGACCGAGTTGCAAAAACTTTATTTGGGTTTAAATTCAATTAAATTGAACACCCCTAATAGCACAAGATCGTTCTCAACCCATATCAACTCCACCCAAAATGTTGAGTTGGTGACTTGAGTCTAAATTTTCATAAAAACGTCGCCTTTTCAACAAAACAAAAGCATACAAGAATGAACTATAATACTATATAAAATAGGGATTGGATATTTAGACACCTCAAAATTATAAATTAAAACCTCAAATTTTATACGTGTCGTATAGCCACATACGCATCGTATAACCCTATACGGGGTGTATAACCCTTCTAACAGTCTCCTGAATTTTTCGACCCTATACGTGACGCATTGACCCATATGTGTCATATACGGATGTGTCGATTTATTTAAGTTGGTGTCTCTATATTAGAACCCATAAAATAATTTGGTTGTATCATCAATCAACAATTAATATGAGTAAAAGAAAGACGGTTAAGAAACAATCCTAACCATCTAACTATTAATTATTGTAAAGATTCTTCTAACAAATAAGTTCTATAATAGACAAACTTATTTTAGTTTTTTTATTGACAAACTCATACCAACACCGTAAAATCTACTCGTATTTCTAACTTTACATCACTTGTTCATTACGAGATTTAAACTCTTTATTTTCTTAAAGAGAGACGCCATTAACACGTATTGGTACTAATGGAACCTTTCGAGACTCCAATTAAACTTTTACTTAACTATTACTTTTGTCAAAGTCAATTTGTATAGAAAAATGTTTATCAAACAAGGCTGCTTATACTCGATTCATAAAAGGACGACTAAAGTTAATTTACTTTATACTTTTGCCAATTTACTCTTTGCTTGGCATCATTATTAACTTTATGATCATGTATTACGGAAAAAAAGTTTGATCATCCACATCACCACATGATCTAAAGTTAACTTTTAATATATGAAAAGGTTTAAAAATATATTTTAACAAATTTCATCATAAACTTTTTCGAGTCCTTTAACACCATGTTAAACCGGAAATAGTCATCAATGATATTTAACATAAGTGTTTGAGGAAAGATACTTCAAGACTTTATTAAAATAAAGAGAGATTTTGGATTTAAGTTTCACATGTTGTTAAAAAAATAAGGTTTCAAGTTAGACTAGAAGTTTCTCACTTAAGACGAGTTTTCATGACGGTGGTCACGAGTTTCGTACTCGAGTAATACATCAATTATCCTTTTGCTGTTCAAAGAGGAAAAAGACCCCGGATGGCCTGATATAGTCAGGGGCCACGTTTAATTATTACCTTTTGAGTCCTTTAACACCATGTTGATTGTAAACTCTTGGTCTTATTTCTAGAAAGTTGATTGATATGACAAGAAAAAGGGTTAAAAGTTAAAACAATATTTTTATCCATAAAATGCATATTGATGGAATTTACAATATAAATGGCTGTTTTTCCTAAATTTTTTAATGCAATGAGATAACTTAAAACTACGATATTCCTAATTCCTTTATCAAGGTATCTAGAAGTTTTTTTTAACTTATTTACTAACGATGTATATTAAATAGAAATAATTAGTATTTGGAATTGATAGGAGTACTTTTTTATTGTTGAAATGTTAACACCCACTCATCCCATAACCCGTGATTACTTTGACTTTTTGGAGTCTTCTATTGTCAATGTAATGGGATGGTCTAAAAGTCTTCAATTGTCAACAAATTCTGCTTCTAGAGGATCTTTGAGTCGTCCACTACTACAGTACTACATGCTACTTATCTCGCTTTCCTTATATTTCTCTTTATAAAAATTAAATAATACTTAATTTTTAGTATTGTTCTAAATAAATTTATTAACACGTTTGCTAATAATAACCACTTAATTTTTTATTGTTATTATATTTTATAATTTCTATGTTTTCTAAATTATTGGCCCTAATGGAGCACGTATGAAAATTAATTAGTACTTAGTTCTTAGATTTAGATAAAATACTTAGATGACATTTTTTAAGGCAAAGAGTATCACATGGTTTGAGATTAAAAAAAATTATGACTTTCTAATGAATTGATTTTTGCAGGTATGTTTGAGGTTATATTTCATTATTTTCAGTTGTTGTGACAGAACAACCAAACGAATAAAAAATATTGGTGACTCATCACATCCAACCTAACCCATATTTTATATTTACTAAAAAATGTCATGTCTATTAGACCTTCTATAATGGACGATTTCTCGCTCCACTAACGTTTGGCATGAATTACACGTGACAGGTAAAGATCCTATACGACAATAGAGAGACAAGCAAAAGTCTGAAGTCCATGGGAAAGTACGTGAAAGGCTCACAGTAATCTTCGCGCATCTGACAAAGTCCATCCATTGTCCTCCCTAGATCGATGTCCTCAAAAGTTAAATCCTTAAGTATATATAAAATTAGATTATCCAGTGAAGTTTAATATATTATTGCTTTATTAAAAAACATGTAACCCAATGATAATAAAGATTCAAGTATCATCTTGACATAATAATGTATATTTAGAAGTAGAATCGTAGATATGTGTTTTTATAAAGAAAAATAGATTAAAGCCTTAAGCTACACGAGTAGATCACTAGATTCCAATATCCATGACCATAATTAAAGGCAGGATGCGGGCGTTAATTAATGTCATTATTCCTCATAAACATCTAGCATACGTTTTTTATTTAGTTGTTGATAGATTTATAATCATTTTCACATTTGAACCCCTCAAAAGTCAGCCTACAATGATGTCAACGTTTTTTTTTTTGTTTGAATAATGTATAAGGATATTATTATTCAAAGTTTGCTTATAAGATTTAATCCAGATCATCATCAAAACACGTATTTAGTTCTTTTTTTAATGTAAAATCTAATAAAAATAATACAGTTAATGACAAATATTTTATTCGTTTGCTGAGGGATTAACAATAGTAATTCTAAATATTTCATTAAATCTACTTGTTTTTTGAATTGTCAAAGTCACTTGACGTTTATAAGGTGATTCAATGTTATTTAATTTTTGTATAATAACAATTATAAGACTTAGTTATCACTAACTAACTTTTTTTCTCACTATAATCTATTGCTTCAAGTTAACTGGAAAGAGTTACTTACTAGTAGACAAGGTTTCACACATGTTTCATTTTGTCTCAATTTTAAAAAATGTCGGCAATTATAAAGAGTACTACATGTGATTCCAACGTTTAGTGAAAGTTGAGGAAATATAAAAAGAAAATTTTTAAAACTTTAGTGAGATACTTGAATTTCTTACCATTGGGTGAAGTATTCTCATTAAGTATCTAATTAACTAATTTTTACTTTACAACACAGTAAATATGATAAAAATATATATATATTAACAACTCGTTTTTCTGCAAGAATCTGATAATTATTTTTTAAACTCAAAACTTAATATATATAATTTTTTCACCCTAAACTCTACCAAATTTATTCAACCGTAATTCGCTTACCAATATACTCTATAACCATAGGTATGGAGGCGTATAAAACTTTTTTTTATCGCTCCTAACTTTAAAACATTTATTTGTACGTAATATGTAGATCAAAAATCAAGAGAGATAATCAACGATGTCGAGGGTTTTGAAAAATTTAACGATCTTATGAAAGAAAATTTTCAATTGGGTCAAACTATTTCAATCTCTAAGCATTATTATTTTTAGATATGTCTGAGAACGTTTTCTCTGTACGTTCACTAATGATTTAAAGTTTTCTAAAAGATTGAATTGTTTTAGTTATGAACTGTTTTTGAAAGACTTGATTGTTTATCTAATAACTGATTTTCAAGTTTCTGCTGATTCGTTGAGGATGCTTTTTGTTATTGACTTTTGGTTATTGTGAGTGGAATACAAACTAATCATATTGAAGTAAAATTGTTTAAGCCTAAGGGCTCTTTTAAATAAACATCTTAAAATTTCTATACATGTCATATAGCCCCATACGCGTCGTATAGAGGGGGTCGTATAAGGCTGTATGTGTCGTATAGAGATATATGTGTCGTATAGGGGGTCATATAGGGCTATATGGGGCGTATAGCTCTCTGACAGACCCACTGAATTTTTCCTCGTAGTCAGTGTCGAAATTCGTTATACGCGTCATATAGCCCTATATGTGTCGTATTGAGGGGGTCGTATAGGGATATATGAGGCGTATAACTCTCTAACAGGCCCTCTGAATTTTCCTCGTTTTTAGTGTATTCGACCCTATACGCCGCGTATGGACCCATACGCGACGTATAGGTAGGTGTCGATTTATAAAATGAGGTGTCTCTTTATTAAGGACCATTGTTTAATGTTGATTAATTGCTCTGTTTAAATGTGCACCGAATTTTATAAAAGTATGAAATATTAAAGCATATGAATAATATTGAATTTCAGCCGAAAGTGCTTCTCGTTAAACCTGAATTGTTGAAGCCTGAAAGATACTCTCAAGTCTCAACTACTCAACAGTCAACACTCAACGGTCAATACTGAAATTCAGGCCCGAACATAAATTTGTGTACATAAGCTTAGGCCCAACATCTAACTTTGATTGTAAAATTATCTGGCCCAACATTAGCATCGGTCCTGGCCCACACTGCAATAATGGGCCTGCATCACCTTTTACTAATTTTTGTTTGGGCCTGAGTTTCAGTCTTGACACCGGATTTCTAACAATGAAAGTTGAAACATAGGTGAAAAAAGAAACCGGGTATGGAACCAACACCAGATTTTTAACTCGAACGAAACTGATGTAAGAACCGGTTTGGACTTGAACCGAATCCATAGGGTTGAATCTGTCGGTACCGTCTTCGTGGAATCTGGTTAAAACTTAATGAAACGGATAAAACTTGGTTTCAAACCAAACCAATCATATTCCCGATAGTTGGTTTTAGACCGAACGAGCAGGTTTGATTGAACCCAAACCTGTTTGGACCAGAAACCAATTTGTGCACGTATAACCCTTTATTGGTCCGGTTGTCCGCTTTAGTTTTCTTAAAAATTCGGATTCTGGGTTGAAACCATTTGGTCCTATCTGGTTTCGACCTGACGCACCCTCTTGGTCAAGAAAGAGATAGAAGGTGCACCAAATTAAAAGTAAATTTGTTAAAGTATTCCTTTTTTAATTATAATTCATCCCTTTTGTTTTATATTTTATGAAAAAAAATTTTTTTATTATCGTTACCTTAACCAGCTCAAGCTATTAAAGATGACAATGGGTCCTACTTGTGACAAGTTTTGATATTCTCAATCTTATTTTTTCTAATCATAAATCAATTCTGACCTTAAGTCTAATACCCATCAATACCTAGTTACATATTAGCCATAAGCCATCGGGTTTATGAGAGTGTTGTTCCCATCAAGTCTGATAGAGGTTTCGTGAACCCTATCACGGTGACAAACACCGCCCCCTATCATGGTGTAATGGTGCATATCGTGATGGTGGTCACAGTGTGATTTTGTGGTTTTCATTTTTGTTTCTTAACCAACCATAATAGCACCACTATCAACTTTGAAAATTACATACAAAATCATTATCACACACGACTATCCCCATATACAATATCACACGCTACTAATATGACAACCTAAATAGTCGTATTTATTTCACTATTACACTACTTCACTACTAACGGTCTTCAATGTTATTCAAACCACAATCATAATGACATTCAAGGTAGAGGCGGGCAAGCCAAGACATCAACCCACACCTCGTTTACACGTTGAGTGAGATGTGACGACGAGTTGTACTGTGCAATCGAATAGGAGCCGCTTTTATCTTCAGAAACCAACACACTTTTTCCATTATAAACGAAAGATTTGGTCAAGCTAACCGCAAGAGACGATCTCTCTTTATAAATGTTATCATCTTGAGCAAAACCCAAAAATGTTCTAACCGCTATGCAATGAGATTTCCAATTGGCAATATGTATATTCAGTCTAGGAGATGGCATTGGAGGCTTTGATGGGAGATACATGCTCACCATATAGTCTGAACTATTGGGTGTTGATGTGATGGTAGTAAGGATAGGAGATGTGATGTTGAATTTGGTTTTGTGTTCATTTGCACCATGAATGTACTGATACAACCTGAGAACAACCATAAGTATAAGACTTCAGTTATTGCCACATGTTTTGGTTTTCGGATTTTCGTAGTTACGTTGTTTGGATTTATTACTAAATGGATCGGTTAATTTGGTTATTAAAATGATGTTTCTGTTAATTTGGTTAGCTCTATTGGTTATCTGAGATAACCAATAGGGCAAACTTATCTGCTTGTTTTGAACGTGGTGAACACATGCTCATTTCGCTTAATAAACCCGCAAATGAAATACTAACGAGTAGCAATCATAATCTATATATCTTAATATATTAATGAAAATCAAGTGTAGTTCTGTTAGGGTTGCCCTTGACAACGAAAATAAAAATTATATTATTATTAGTCAAACTATTAATATGAATTAATATTTGTTAATCGTAATTTAAATTATTTAAATCCAATTTGTTAATCATTACTATACCCATGTTTTTCTCTGTCGATCGGTTATTTTCACACCCTTAATGTTAATGTTACCTTCAAAAGTATCGACTTAATGCATGTTCGAATTTCCAAAGATCTTACATGAGTAAGTTGTCCATGTTTCTTACTATAAAATATATGATAGTAACTTATATCTTTTGTAACTGTTCTAATAACCTAACTACTCTAATAAAATAATAACTAAGATGATACATGGTAGAACCAAATTCCTACTTATCAAAACTTTTTTGTTTCTTCTATTAATTAATTACATCAATTACTAATAATATTATTTACTTCTTTGCTAGATCAAAATACTTTATAAATCAATTCTTTAATAAATAGATTTTTTTATTAATGTTATTTTTAAAGATATATTTTTTATGAAATAAGAATTAATTAATTTTCTAAAACATCAAAGTTTTTTTTTAAAATACAAAATATTATAAAATTAATGTTTTCAAAAAGTAAATTTTTATAAACAAAAACTAATTAAAAATATAAATTATAATAAAAACGTTTTAAAAACGATATTTAAAGCGTTTGTAAAAAAATTATCTTAAGTTATCGTTTTATAATCAATTATATTTTCATCAAATTTAATATTTTATTTATTAAACTCGTGTAATATACGAGTTTACTAAATCTAGTCTCGTTATGACTCTAAAAGACGGCATTCTAGTAATCTGATGATAAAATGATGTGTTTTTAATCAATAGTTATGAGTTCAAATCCTTCTGCGTGAAAACATGCGTGATACTTTTAAAAAATAAAGTAGGTGTATAATAAAAAGTATACGTTCCATGAAGAAATTTTTTACATTCAAATCAAGATCATTTGTTTGTTGGTAAAACAGAAAGATTGGCTAGATAGAACCTGTGAAAGCCATCGTGAGTTGATTTATTGAAGGTTGTTTCGCCGGTGATCGGAGCAGATATCCACCACGACTCCTGGTAGAGCCTGATCTCCGCCTCCGACGCCGAGAGCACCACCGTGTATGGTGGCGATTCCGTTGCATTCACACACCAGCTCAATAGTACCACCAAAGAAAGGTAACGTACAACTCCAACATGCACGCATCCTTCACCCATTCTTTGTGATTGATATGCTAGTATATGTATGTGTATTATATGTACACACACTCACTTGATCTGTACGTGTTTTAGAGGATGGTGAGTGGTTTATATAGTGCAAGAAGTTTTTCATTTTATTAATGGGTAACTTTACGGATTACAGAATAATAATTAACTTTTAAAAGTGTTTTAATTAATTTACTCAAGAGTTAATATGTTTTTAAAAAAAAAATGTTTTAACATGTTTTTATTTTTGTTTTGGTTAAGAAATATTTTTTCCTTAATTTTAATGTGATGTTGAATGATGATGTTTATATTTTTTCTTAATATAATTAACATATGTTTTTTTAAAATTTTATGATTTAATTACATATATTGAAAATACTGACTCCTGTATCTTTTTAATCATTTCATTTTTGACACAAAAAAGTTCAACGTTGACTCGATTGATGATTTAGTGATTCAATTTGGGCAAAATATGTATAAGTGATCTACTTGGAACGTAAAATTTAGTTATTATTGGGTGATATTTTCCAATCTAAAAGAAAAAATCTACTTTTTTAAAATTTTAAAATCTATATAACTATACTCATCATAACATTATAACACTACAGCTAAAGAAGTAAAAAGAACGAGATAGTTACTTGATATTTAACTAAATTCAATAATTCAGAAATGTTTTGTGCTGTTTAACATAGTAATTCATGTTAATAAATCAAAACTAAGATCATTTTACGTAATAATAATAATAATTATTATCAACTAATATATAAATTGTCATGAGGGGCTAGCCTGAGTGTAGAGGCATAAGCCTTTAAAATTGGTTTACATTTTGTGTCAAAGTTTTATTTCGTCAAGATAAATATAATAAAAAAATGTTAAGACCTTAACTTAGATAAAATATAAAAGTTGAGTAATTTAATTTGAGCAATTTTAAAACTTGATTATTATTTTATAAAGTTACCCTCAAATTATTATTAACGACAACTTTTATGTATTCTTTGGTAAAAAGATGCGTTTGCCGGGAGTCGAACCCGGGTCTATTGCTTGGAAGGCAATTATCCTAACCGTTGGACTACAAACGCAACTTGTTTTTGGTTCCGAATGATAGATTTTGTAACACGATCATTTAATCAAAGGGAAGTAAATGTAAAGGTATTTATTTATTATATTAAACTAGAATACCCCGTTTTACGGCAGGAGTGTAAAACCGTAACAAATAACACTAATGTCATACTATCATATTAAAAAGACAAACAAAAAAATAAGTTGAACGGAAAGTAGATGTAAAAACGTCGAACCACGCACGTGAAACATAAAACATTAAAAACAATAACTAAGTCGATGTTGGACTCGCACGTTGCGACGTGAAGGTTAAATAAGAAAAAGTAGACGCAACAACGTTCAACCAAACATGTATTTTATGACGTGTAAGTCTAAAAAATTTGGACCAAAATGTAAACGGAAAATTTGTAAAGATTAAAAATATAGGGGAACAAAATTAAAGATGAATAATTATAAAGGTTAAATTGTAAAATATAAAAGTATTGAGTTTTGAAATGAAATATTTACAGAAATTTAAATTGTTGAATCATATGCATTAAAATATATACATACATAAATGATGATGATTAGAATATGTATAATTTCCGGTTTTGTTCTAGCTTTCCTACATCCTAAGCGCTCTTGTGTTGTATTATTAATTTCGGAATTCCATAGACAACCATATTTATATAAAAATTTAACTTAATTCCTCACACTACAAAAATAGCATTTGACTTTATTAGAATTACACAACATACTAGTGTTTAAAACAATACACATTAACTAAAACCTGATCTTACGGTGAAAGTCTTAAACAAAATAAACATGTAAAATAATCAATTTATTCAATCAACATTCTATGCCATCAACCAATCAAATATGCTGTTTTTATTCTTTTATTCTATAGGTATTTAAGATGTAACTAGAGCTTCCCAGGAGTCACTTAATGGTTATTTAAGTAATTATATTCTCCCTATGGAGTAATATCCTCTATTAAATTCATTACTTTGTGCTTTCCTTCTTTTTATTGCGCAATTTCATAAAAATTTCAAACTAAAAATAATAATTTTTTTAAATTGAAAATGAAACAAATTATAAATATTTTAGTCCAAACATCATGGGCTTGAAACATAAGGGCTCGAAACGGTTGTTTAATTTATTGAAATGTTACGGTTGAAATGGCTATTTGGGTTGAATGGGTTGAAAGAGTTTTTGGATTCATGATTTTTTTATAGAAAATGTATAGAATATAGGAGTAGAATAATTGATTACTGAATTTTGAAAATTTTGTCAACATTATTATAGGACAAAATTTGAAATTTTAATATTTTTTATATTAGTGTTGGCTAGGGTGGTTTGTTTAGTGAGTGTGAGACTCGCATATCCTCCCCCACCCCCCCACAAAATCAATGTGCTGAAATATAAATGAAATGAAAGAAACATGGATCACAAGAAAAAAGTAAAGTGAAAGAGTGTGTTTTAGTTTTATTTCTTTATCTTATGAACTGCAGAAATAACTTAAAGTAAAAAAAAAATCATTGTTTGGTTTTTTATCTACATATTAAAAATAATGTAGTTTTGTTCCTCTTACATGTAAGTTTAGGTGCTTAGTGTACGGTTATCTTGAAAAATCAATATTTTTATGAGAACTCTAAAAACCAATATTAGTACACATTTTAGTCATATGATGTAGTTTAGGTGCTTAGTGTAGTACACATTTTAGTCATTTTAGTCGTATGAGAACTCTAAAAACCAATATTAGTACACATTTTATCTACATATTAAAAATAATGTAGTTTTGAGCCTCTTACATGTAAGTTTAGGTGCTTAGTGTACGGTTATCTTGAAAAATCAATCTTTTTATGAGAACTCTAAAAACCAATATTAGTACACATTTTAGTCATATGATATAACATCATTTTTTCAACAAAGATTCACCATAAAATTCAGTATTTTTTATCTTTCTAACGCCTACCATATTGATATACTTTTCTAAAAAAAATCGTACATCCGTTGTTTACATATGTGTAAATCTAGTTATACACATGTGTAGTACTGGATTTACACATGTGTAAATCTGATATTACACATGTGTAAAACGAATTTCGTTAAAAAAACAGGAATTTTTTTTATTTTTTATAAATTTTTATATACTTTTATGAAAGAGGGAAAGTTGGGGAATATTTTTGTGTTTTTTTATTTTTATTTTTATGTTATTTTTTGATTTATAATTTTTTTAAATATGTTTTTGTTAATTACAATTTTGTCATTGAGAATTAGTAGTTAAGATTGGTTCCTAGAGTTCTCACAAAAAAACTAGTTCTAATTTGATCCCTCCCATATATATATATGTATATATATGTGTGTGTATATATATATATGTGTATATATATATGTATATATATATAGCTAGTATTAAGCTCTCGTGTTACAACAAGGGTATATAATCGTGTCAAGTAGCATCAATTTCACACCAGCATCAGTGACTATTAACATCGAAAAAACTCGTATTAAAAAATAAATATAAATAGAAAAGATAAAACCGAATGAAAAGTAGATGTATAAACGTTAACCACACACGTGATATGTAAAATACTAAAAACAATAACCAAGTCGATCCAAGAACCGCATGTTGTAATGGGGCTGTTGAGCGGGGAAAAAATATGCGTAAAAACGTTGAATCACACAAAATGATCTAAAACGTAAAATACATATAATAAATGGTGCAAAATATATGACTTAATGAACGTATATGACATAATAAGCTAATGTACTTGGCATAATGATCACAATGTCCTATTATTTAAAACAATAGAAGGACATATGAAGCTTACAAATATTTTTAAATTTCTTAAATTAAATATATTTTTTTATTATAACTCTACCGTAGTTATATTTCAAATAGTGATACATGTATGTACCTAATCAACGGTTTAACCTATTTCATGTTCTCACATACATCTAGCAACTTCATCTAACCAAATGTCTCTAATAAAAAGACTAAAAAAACTTATTAAAATCAAAATAGAAGATAACGGTAGAGAAAAAGAACGTATATATCAAATTATTAATATTAATATTAGACATGCTTTTAAAAATACTTTTTATAGTTGCTTCGCTCATTCATATCTAATCTAGAAGATCAAATCACATAAGGTGCTCTTTGTTTTTTCTGCAGTAAAATGTCTGCAGTCTAAACATCTGCAGGAGAAGATGTGAACCAAACGTATGCAGTCTGCAAGAAAAAAACTGTTTGTTTTTTAAATATCTGGTAAATTGTTTTCTAATTATAATAAACCTATTTTTTAAACCTCTAAAAAGTGGATCACTTTAAATTAAGAAATTATGTTTTTATCCGTAACAATCAAATAATATCAAATGTTAACAAAAAGCAATTTTGAAATTTGAGGATTCCACTTCCCTCATTCTAATTTCGTATTCCCAGAACCAAGCTCCTTCAATGGCTCATATTTTTCCTCCATTGTTGTAGAAGAACGAATTCAAGAAACCCTAAAATGTGCAAATGAAATCTTTAATTTCAAAATCCACTAGTCAAGTGAAATTAATTGAACCCCAGATGAAAAGCTTTTAAGTATTTCCCAAGAGACGACGACTATGAAGGTGGAGGTGGCGACGGTGCGGCGGTCGGGAAGGTGGAGGTCGTGACGGGGCTGTAGAGGGGTGGCTGACGGCTTTGGAGCTGAGGCCTCATCCGTTGAGGGAGACACGTTTGAACCGGGGTTGGGTTTTGGAACTTTTCTGATGCGTTTGAACCGAGGTTGGGGATCGGGGGGAGGGCTCGATGTGGGGATGAAGATGCTGCATCGTTTTCTGTTCGGCGGCAGAAGACCGGCGGCGCGGCGGTGATGTCTGTCTGGTGGTGAGAGGAGAGGTGGGGAAGGGTTGCACACAAGTGAAGGTGGTTTCAGAGTTAGGGGGAGTTAAGAAGAAATGAGAAGAGGTTGAGAAGAATTGAGAAGTGGTAAGACCACATATCTCCACGCAGACATCATGAAGACGTTTTTTAATGAAACGCTTTCCAAAAATCAAACAGTCTCTCACTCAAAACCTCTTCCCATGTTTGCGTGCATGCAGATAAAGAAGTTGGGAAGAGTTTTTGAAGAAAAACAAACACCACCTTAAATCTTTCATAGAAGGTAGGCTTGTCATTATTCTTGCATTTATTGGTCAAAATCCAATATTTAATTATCATTTTTTTCCAAAAACTGAAATTTAGTTAACCCCCTATTAAATCATCAACCTGATCACAGTATGTATGCTAGCGTAAATATCATTATTTTAGAAAAAATATAAAAACCTTGCAACATATTTAATTTCTTGAAGATTATTTCTATTCGGCACAGTTATAAAAATAAAAAAAATTAAACAGCAAGAAAGTAAGAAAACACACACCAATATTGTTTGTGAGAGCACCAAAATATACAATGATGAAGTCTTCTAGTTCTTGTCACGAGACCCCTTCAATCGTTTCTGTTATTGTATTGTTTTCGTTGTTGTTTTCACCAATTTTCTCTTCAAAGGATTGTCAGGTGGAAAAAGAAACTTCCATGACGGATAACAAGTTGAAGAAGATGAAGTTGGTTGAAACTCGTCTAAGGAAGATCAACAAGCCTTCCGTTAAGTCAATTAAGGTAAACTTATACTCTATTTGATGAATTGATGGTTTATAAAAAGCTTGTTTGACACTTTAGTATTTCTATTTGTATTATTTAGATTAATTTTCTTTTTGTTGATTCAGAGTCCGGATGGGGATATAATAGATTGTGTTTTGTTTCATCTTCAACCAGCTTTTGATCGTCCTGAATTAAAAGGAAAAATGACATTGGTATGTTTAAACTATCTTATATTAATTAGTATTAGAATCAAGCTTAACATCTACATATATCTATTTATAATATTGGTTTTGAGAGGCTAAATTATCATTATACAGATATTAATCAATATTTGTATTTGATTGTTTTTTTTGACACATATGTACGCGTGTGAATTGATACAAAACTAATTTTACATGTGTATTTGTATAAATATAAATTATAATAAACAGATTCCACCAGAGTTACCAAAAAGACATGATAATGTTGGAAAGAAATCAGAAATCAAGCAGCTATGGAACTCAAAGGGTGAATCATGCCCAAATGGAACCATTCCTATCAAGAGAACAAATGCTAGTGACATTTTGAGATCAATTTCAATTTCTAAATTGAGGAATAAATTTAGTAGAAAAGACATCCCAGCTGCACCTGCCCATGAGGTATACACTTAACATCTCTTCTATCTTATTTTATAGTAAAACATTCATTGTATTTTAAGAATACTAATTAAAGAATTATGTATTTGTAAAACAAAAACATTTTTCTTTTTCTTTATTTGTCCAACCACAAAACTTTCCTTTAGTAATACTGATTTCAAGTTATAACAACAGCGAGTGGCAATCATGTAGACTTGGTCTTATGTGACCGGTGGTGTTGGTGGTTTAGTGTTTTTTAACTTGATGAACTTGCACATGACCTATGTACTTATTACGTGTAATTTGGACACCAGTGTCATTAAACATGACACATGAGTTGGTGAGTTGTAAATGTGTTAGTAATAATAGCCTAATAGGCTAGAAGGGTTGTAATAAAATTGTAATCTTGTAGTAAATGAGTTGGCAGATGGAGCTCAACCCGAATACGATTTGTTGACTAAATGTATTAAGACGATCAACTCGTTTAAACTTTATTATACTTATCAACTCTTTTAAAGCAACTCAAAATTTAATTTTCTATGTAAATTCAGGAATTGCCACCTAGCATTTATTAGTATGGTTTAATTACAAAATAGTGATAAATAACTTTACTATTTTTCCTAAACTAGTCACCAAAATTCTATATCACTAAAAACAACAGATTTGAAAGTAAAATTTTAGTCAATATAGATAAGATCAAGAATCCCAAAGTTTAATAAACAACTCTGTTCTTAAAATTAATCATAAACTAACTAAACATTCAATCAATTGATAAATAATCTTTAATTTATATTTATATATGTGTTGCAGCATGCAATTGGGTATGTAACGCAAGGAGAATTCTATGGAGCAAAGGCACTTTTAAATGTATGGCAACCAAATGTTACTGAATATGAGTTTAGCATTTCACAAATCTGGGTTATCACTGATATTCCACATCATCCTGCTAATACTGTTGAAGCTGGTTGGCATGTAACTACCTTCATCCCAATTAACCTCTTTAAATTTATTTATTTGTTTATTTATTTATTTATTTATTTATTTATTTAGTAATTTATTTATTTGTTGATTTATTTATTTATCTATTTATTTATTTATCTATTTATTTATTTATCCATTTTTTGTATTTATTTATTTATTTATTTACTTATTTATTTACTTATTCATATATTTATTTATTTATTTATTCGAGTTTAAATGGATAAACTTAGGTGTTTTAATAGCTAGTTTGATATTGCAGGTTGCTCCACATGAACATGCAGATAGCCTTCCAAGACTGTTTACTTACTGGACCGTAAGTTGTATATTTTTGTTATAAATATAAATTATTTGTCTCACAAAACATGTCTTTATAACAAAAGATTATAGTTTAGCAGTGTCATATTGTGTGATAAAAATATTCTCTTCAACCAACGAAAGGTTTATTTAGTATCATATTTTGGGCACGTCTTGTCAAAAACATACTATGTATCATATATTTTTGCAATCCATTTGGTGTTCTTTTTAATTACTTGCAGATTAAATAGTTTATCTAGTTAACACATATATTAATTTGGTACTCTTTTGGAACTAAAAAATTACATGCAGCCCGATGGGTATCAATCAGGTTGCTACGATATGCAATGTCCAGGGTTCGTTCAAACCAATCAAAGGGTCTGCCTTGGAGCTGCTATAGATCCAATATCAACATATAATGGTCAACAATACGATGTTGCGTTTCTGATATGGAAGGTATATTCTTAATCGTCAACCTTAAAAATAAATAGAAATAAATACATATTTTTATGATCATATCAGGTTGGAAACTCTGTATTACACGAACTAAATAAAATTAAAAAAAAGTAAATAGTTAGTAATGTACATTTAGGGAACTGTAAAATAATATATTGAGATAGGTATGATTAAAACCATGTATAAATAGATATTTTCAGTAATAAAGCAATAATATTGAAAATAGAACATTAATAGTTAAAATTTACAATCTTCAAAGACCTTTTTATCTATGACATTTGATGTTTTATTGATAAGTCTATCATTTAACTAGTACTAATTATTAATTTTTTGTGCATATTGGGTGGCATATTATGCATATTTGGTTGTACTTATTTTTTTAGGCGGTTGGTTTTGTATTTTCTTGGGCGGTTTTGTGCGGTTGGTTTTGTATTTTTTTGGGTGGTTGATTTTGTATTTTTTGGGTGGTTTTGGGTTTTAGTTTGGGTGTTTTTGTATTTTTTGTGTGGTTTAATGCTAGCTATCAACACAATTTAAAGATTTCACTATTCGATTGTATGATTTTCAACAAGCCGTGGAGACAATGAACACACTAACGTTACATGGTACGAAGAAAAACGACAAAAACTCCCGCCACGTAGCGCGGGGGAAATACTACACTTTTACGTTTTGGTTTTATTTTTTTCCTTTTAATTTTTTATTTAATATGAGTTTTTTCGATGTTGGTGGACACTGACGTTGGTATGTCACTAGTGCTATTTGATATGGTTTTACGTCTTCCGTTGCAACGCGATGGACTTAACACTAGTTTTAATTTAAATCAACACTTTTAACTGTTCTCTACTTATAATCATACTAACCCATATTTAAATCTAACACTTTTAACTCTTCCCTACTTATAATCATACTGACCCATATTTATTTCTACATTGAATCATTGATTGTTAATACCCCTTTATAACCTTTTTTTTCAAAAAAAAAATCATACCCGAAAAGATGGTTGTGACTTCTTATATTTCATTTCGGGTTTTGCAGGACCCGAGGAGTGGAAATTGGTGGTTTAAGGTGGGAAGTGAATTGATGGGGTTCTGGCCCTCAGGTTTATTCACAGATCTTCGGGTCCACGCGACGTCAATCGAATACGGCGGAGAAGTGTATTCTGAAAACTTGGGTCGTCACACGTCGACTCAAATGGGCAGTGGTCACTTTCAAAATGAAGGTTTTGGGAAAGCAGCTTATGCTAGAAACTTAGAAGTGGTTGATAAAGATAATGTATTAAATCCAGTTGCTAATCTAAGAGTATTAGCAGATAAACCCAATTGTTATGGTGTTAGCAGTGGGTATAGTGATAATTGGGGTAATTATATATATTTTGGTGGGCCTGGATATAATCCAAATTGTCCCTAAGAATATATGTGATCGTTCTTATTTATTTCTTATAGATATATAAAAATTATTTCTCTTATAATTTACTGGTTAGTTGCTTAGCTTCATTTTCGTTGTTTGATGTGAGTTTTTGAGATGACAATAATATGATTTTCATAATATAACGATTTACTTATAATCCTATTTGATAATATTTTCCCCCTATAGGCTATAGTTACCACATTAATCTATCTTAAAAACTATACTTAGAAAGTGTCAACTATTTGGTAGCAAATTTTATAGTAAATTTATTACCTTAGCTTATTTCAAAACATTCATTACGAAGCTGAATTATAAAAAAATACGATTGATTATGTATGTCATTTAAAGAATTACTTCATTCAAAAGTATTTGTCCGTATACAAAGTAACTTTTTTATAAATTTTATGTTAATACATTTGATTGAAATCAAATAAATATTAGATGATATAGAAAGAATCGTATATAACTAACAACATGTTTTTAAGTGTGTAAATTACATGAGTATTTAAAATATGTTTTTATTTCAACCAAACATGGTAAACTAGAGGTGCACATCAGTTTGCAAAAGAAATAAGAAAAATAAAATGTATTGAAACCGATCCACCAGATAGGGTTTTCACCTTCCTCGAACCTCACCAAAACCGAACCGGCTTCCACTTCAAATCAGTTTTGACTCAAACCAATCACATCCCAAAGCGGCTTCAAACCGAACCGGTTTCGCAACCTAAACCGATTTGTATACCTCAAAACTTTAAAGTTTAAACCAACGATATTGACTTTTTTCGTAATCCAACAACCATCAAAAGAATTATGAAGTTTGCCTGCTCAAGGGCTTAGCTTTATTTGAGCCAACCCAAATACCCAACCCGGTCAGGCCCGGCCCATACCAGACCAGCTCAGCCCAGCCCAAATATAATATACTTGAGACACATTATTGATAGACGTCTTATAATCAACATGGTTCTAGTTCTAGCTTATAGCACTTATAACTTTTTTAATAACAAATGTACGACACTGTTCCCTCCATGCTTCGGAGGATAGGTGTTATCTTAATCAGGATCATCTATTCGTTTTCCAGCCGAGACCGCACCCCCAACCTCCTCGGAGGAAACTCATTGCTGAGAAAACCCCCTGGTTCAACTCTGAGCTTTTTTGCTCAGAGTGAGACTTGAACCCATAACCTCTTTCTTATTTACATGCTTCGGAGGATAGGTGTTATCTTAATCAGGATCATCTATTCGTTTTCCAGCCGAGACCGCACCCCCAACCTCCTCGGAGGAAACTCATTGCTGAGAAAACCCCCTGGTTCAACTCTGAGCTTTTTTGCTCAGAGTGAGACTTGAACCCATAACCTCTTTCTTATTTACATGCTTCGGAGGATAGGTGTTATCTTAATCAGGATCATCTATTCGTTTTCCAGCCGAGACCGCACCCCCAACCTCCTTGGAGGAAACTCATTGTTGAGAAAACCCACTGGCTCAACTCTGAGTTTTTTTGCTCAGAGTGAGACTTGAACCCATAACCTCTTTCTTATATACATGTAATGGTTACCTCACCTTAACCAGTTAAGCTAAATCATTGGTTTATAACACCTATATAACTTATATCAATCTTGCTAAAATAATAAAATAAAATAAAAATCATAATTAAACACTATTCTAATACTGTCATTCATACTTATTTTTTACTATAAAGAGCGCTTATAATTTTTTTGTTTATTCTTTTTTTTAAATCAGCTTAAATATAATATATAAGAACTTATTATTGTTTAGTGATTTTTTTCTAAGTTGATTCGAATATATAAAACATAGCTACTATTGGTGCACTATTTCAAGTTGACATTTCACATCTCTATGATATACGTTCAATGTACCGTTCCATGAGTACAAGATCGAAAAAGAATGCATTGGATGGATGCCCGGGCATTGAGAAGTATATTATACGTGATTGAATGTTAGATAAATCTTCACTGTTTTGTGTGTGTTTAATGCTCTTAAGCTAACAAGTAACAAACACGATAGTTATTCATGATGTCATGTGCTCATTTTCATTAAATCATGTCGTATCATTCTGTTTATTTTTATTATAAAATTAAATTATCGTGTTGTTTACACTTTATACATGGGTTCCACCCTCACGTCAACTTGATCATTTATTTAAATAAATCAAATAATTTTATTTATGCTATTTATACCATGGGTCCATATTAGACGTGGATTATTTTCATTACAGTTACTTGAATTGAATCTTGAAATTAAAAATATATCTGTAACCCAATGTCAATATCCCCGAATCACAAACAACATTGAATAGATTATTTATTTTGACTCTACATATCTTGTTTTCGTAATTTTTAAATAGTTTATAACAATATTTTATTTATAACGAAATCTGGTTTTGCCGTTGGGAAAAATTCTAAATGCTTGTGGTACACGACCTTTGACAATTTGTCCAATATGATGGACACATTATCACTTAAAAGTATTAATTAAAACTATACATTATTTCTAAAATAAATAAGGTACTTCCAAGATGTCATAGTGCAAGACCTCAATCAAATGGTTTATGGTTCAAGTTTGTTGAAAAAACAGGTGTCTATGTTATTTGCTTATTTGTGGTATAAAACATCCGTGCAAACCTAATGGTTTACTAAAGAATTTTCAGTGTATCATTTGAAAGTTTCAACAGAATAAATCAATTTTGTCTTTTAGTATGAAATAACACTTTTTTTTTATTAATCTGATATCTTGACGAATGCAACAAGTAAAACATAAACATAAGTTACTTTTAACACAAACCCTTTGCTAAATTTCCTGTTTTTATATCATGATCTAGTTGTCGGTTCTTTATTTTACATATATTTCTTTTTATTTTTATTATGGGCTGATTTCACGTTCCACAGTGTGTGTAGTAAATGTAAATGTGGGCCAGGCTTAAGCCCAATAGTTTTACAACCCACATGGGGTCACGTGCCTCCTTTTCTAAAAGTCCAAGATAAGTACGGAGTATACGGTTTTCCATGTGCCTTTCTGCTTCACTAGATTGATAGCTATACGATGTTGTACTTTCTGCAAATACGGTTGTACTATGCCTGATATTGATTCACACAATGGCTTTTGCAGTTGGGGATTGGATCTCATCATAATAACAATAATTTGAAAGTTTGTGGTTGAATTATTGAATTCATATAATCGTATCTAGACATCTAGTTGAATGTAACTTTTTAATAATAAAAACAGAGATTAAATAATACACACGTAATCATTTTTAACGAGAACTATGTAATTAGGTTTAATCGGTTTGATACGATTTTTATGCTGATGAAACGATAAATGTTCAGTGAAGCGATCAGAGAAGAAAGAAAAAGAAATACGAGATCATAAAAATTTACAAAGTATGATCAATCAATGAGATCTAGTACGTTCATATGTAAAAAGCATACATTTCTTTGTGAATATTTTACTATTTTACTATTTACGTTCATATGTAAAACTCTAGATATTAATAATTACTATTTTAGAATTTTAGCAACTATCATGACAAATGTACATACAATTAGATAAACACATGTCAAGTACAATTTCGAGTGTTATTTTGACCCGTTAGCCTACAATTTCATTGTAGGCATTATCTTTAATACCCGATCAACTTATAAAAAGGTTCATTCGGTTTACCATACAATTCCACGTTTGATAACACCATTTAGCAATAAAAGAAGTTAAACAATATTATATTAGGCATAATCCTATTATAATATTCTTTAGCAAAAAAAGAAGTTAAACAATGTTATACGTGATATAGTTCTACATACATTTACTGTGAAATATGCAACTGTATACTTAAAGATAAATAAATGTAATTTATTTATATTTTGTTATCAAACATTCAAATTTTGTTTCAATTTGATTTAAATAAGTGTTAGTTATTGTAGTGGGATCTTCTGGTTTAATGACATGAGAATGATGATTTGTGTTTTAATCTTTTTTTTAGTTTTGAAACTGACTCACGAGGGTTTTTCTTAAATTAGTGGGTTTTTTACTTGACGATGTTTTTGTATGAGTCAGATTTGAAACGTCAAGACCATTATAAACGATTGGCATTCTGTATCGAGTATTTAGATATTTTCTTACTTCAATAAAATCAAATAACTACCTTCAACTATCAGGATGTTGATAGTTTTACAAACAAATACAAATTTGAAGGATTTAATGTAAAATGCCGACATTGAAAGAGAAAAATAAGTGTCGGTGCCCTTAAATCTTGTACATATGCTATGCACATACTTTATTACTTGTCTGTTTTTCCCATCGCTATAAATGATTAGACTTGTGTCGTTTTGTCTATTCATTTTTCAATGTATATAAAACTTTTATAGGTTAGCATTCATATCTTGTATACATAACTTATTTCATATATCATATATGTACTCCATACCTTTTATCTTCTATCTTTCTTATTTATGTTTGCGTTTGAATTCCTTAACCAGAAATTACGTAATGATTTTAATTTCAAGATATTTATGATGTGTCATTAAAAAATGTTAAAGCAAACTTTATGGTATTATTTAATAAATAATAAATTAATTATATGTTGGAGAAAGTTTCTCATAATTTTTTTTATAAATAACATATTAAGGTTGTTTTTCCACCTTTTATAAGTTTCTTATTTATATTTTTTGTAAACAATATTTTATTTGACACATTATATAGTTGGATTTATTAATTGAAAATAGCTTGAATTCACATGCATAATGAAGCTGATAATTAACCGATGATAACCAGATTAACTAATTATAGAAACTAATTGATTATAGAAATCTAAAAACTGAGATATTGGTTATAGTTTAATTTTAACCAATAATCAAACAAATTCACTCATTGTTATCCTTAAACAAAAGGGCCACTTCCATAGACCTTGAATTGACTTGGGGTTCTTTATTTTTGATGCAAATTTTAGTTTTATAGAACATTATTACAGATTTACAGTTAAATCAATTAAATTTCAATCCAAAGTAATAATCTTAAATTAGCCTAATAATTACAAGTTAGGGGCCTACCAATTTATATATCAAAACATAAACACATATATTTGTCCTTCAAGTTACCTAAAGTATAATTGTCCGACAGTTTATATTATCACGGCATCAATGATTCATTAGAAAACATTTTTCAATATTTTAACAGTCACATTGCATATGGGTTCACTTGTCCTAAAACTTAACCTAGAGGTAATTAAACATATGTTGTTTCACTTTTTATTTTCCACAGGCATTAAACTCATATCATAATCTTTATATTACAAATTACAAATTTACAGAAGATAAAGGTGTGACACATAAAGTCATACTATTAATGTAAGCTCTGGAAAGCTAAAACCTTTTAACAAAACCTCTAACATGAGTTGTTTACCATCATACTCATGGAAAGATTGCTTTAAACTTTATTATCTTTAATATACAAATCAATAAATAAAGATGCAACATTAGTGTGTCACTACCAAAACAATTTGGGAAAATGCAACTCTCTAACCAATTTAATCTATAAGCATATACTAAAATAAGTTATAATATTTTTAAAATTTTATTTGTTGAATTGAGTTATTATTGCATGAGTGGAGTACCATGTGCCTTTGTATGTACTATCAAAATCCACTATTAATATTCCCATTCATCACTCACTTTGACACACATTCTTTTCTTTTCCCTTTGTATATTTCAAAGGGAAGAAAAACATGAAGTTGCCAATCTTTCTTCTTCTCATTCTTGTTCTTCTTGCCTCTATATCCACTTCATCTTCACTAGTACAAGATCATGATCTTGTAGTAGAAGATGTTCATAGGTACACTAAGTGACTAAGATCACTCACTTTTTTAATATTCCACTTTTGTCATTCTTATTAATTTTAAAAAATAATAATAATGTTTAACACAAAATCTAGCTTCTAAATGTGTTAATCTATGTGACAATGCAGGAGTATAAATGAATCTAGGAGGAATTTGGGATCTCTATCATGTGGGACAGGGAACCCAATCGACGACTGTTGGCGTTGCGACAAAAATTGGGAAAAGAACCGCCAACGCTTAGCCGATTGCGCAATCGGCTTTGGAAAACACGCCATTGGTGGGCGTGATGGTAAAATATACATCGTGACCGACTCCAAAAACGATGATCCGGTTAACCCTAAACCAGGAACCCTAAGATACGGTGTGATCCAAAATGAACCATTATGGATCATATTTGCACACGACATGACCATCAAACTTAAAGAAGAACTCTTGATGAACTCATTCAAGACCATCGATGGTCGAGGCGCCAATGTTCATATCGCGGGTGGACCATGCATCACCATCCAATATGTGACTAACATCATCATACATGGCATAAACATACATGATTGTAAGCAAGGGGGGAACACTAATGTTCGAGACTCACCGAGCCATTATGGGTATCGAACGATATCGGATGGTGATGGGATATCGATCTTTAGCGGAAGTCATGTATGGGTGGATCATTGTTCATTGGCTAATTGCCATGATGGTTTGATTGATGCGATACATGGATCCACAGCCATCACAATATCTAACAATTACATGACACATCATGATAAGGTCATGTTATTGGGGCATAGTGACACTTTGCTTCAAGACAAGAATATGCAAGTCACAATTGCATTTAACCATTTTGGTGAAGGCCTTGTACAAAGGATGCCAAGGTATGCCCCATGATTTGCATACATACATGTGCACATATATGCATACATACATATACACATACATATACACATACATATACACATACATATATACATATATATTGATACTAATTTCTTTTTTATAAAAATAGATGTAGGCATGGGTATTTTCATGTGGTGAACAATGACTACACTCATTGGGAAATGTATGCAATTGGAGGAAGTGCATCACCAACAATCAATAGCCAAGGGAATAGATTTCTAGCCCCTAATTCTGCTGAAAGCAAAGAAGTGAGTATTTGAAAATAAGTAAAGGTATTTTAGTCATTTTATTTAATTATATATTTATGCTTGTAATGTTAGGTGACGAAACGAGAGGACACGCCGGAAAATGAATGGAAAAACTGGAATTGGCGTTCTGAAGGTGACCTCATGTTAAACGGTGCATATTTTACTCCATCAGGAGCAGAAGCGTCCAAAAGTTATGCACGAGCATCAAGCCTGAGTGCACGGCCATCTTCTATTGTGGGCTTTGTCACTGCTAATGCAGGTGTCCTTAGGTGTACGAGAGGCTCTCGATGCTAGCCTTATGCCTCACGCGTCTTTTCAACGTTTTTAAAAGTTAACCTGAAAAAAGTAATATCATGTTTATAATTTTATATATTTACTTCTATAAGCAAACAAAGTTTGCATTTCTAGTTAGCCTGTCTCTGTTTCCATGTAACAAATTGCCACGTAGGAGTTCAATTATGAACCCTTGTTGAAACAGATGAATCAAGTGCTAAAATTACTATGCTTTGGTAAATTTTGTTGATTATTGTGGTTATATTATTCGTCAAAGTGTATATGTTTAATTAATGTTTAGCTTGTTACTTTTTAATTTGCGAGCATTTAAATGCAACATTTAGCTTCTAATTTATATTTATTAACCACTTATAACTATAATTTTATAGAATTTGAACTCAATCTATTCAATAGATGGTAGACACTAATATATAAAACAACCATATAACATTCAACCGTATGTCCTACGCTCTATTAAAAAACAAGATGGGACCTTATAATAATATAAACTACATATAAACGTTAAATTTGTTCCCTATTTCACACATGAAAGTTGGATAATATGTTACAAAAGGTGATCAATAATTAAGAATGAAAAAGAATTCTTAAAAAGAACCACCGACTCATGACCCGCACAACATGAGAAGCATAGAGTACAACTATATTTTAAACCATATAAATAAAGGGTATTACAACATTCAAAGCACAAAGGTACGACCATCCAATGCATGGAAAATGCATTAAATTTCTTCATAAAGAACCCATTATTCTGGTAGACCTAAAAATGTAGCCAATAGCAGAGAAGAATTTACAACACAAGAAGCACTAAGTTACAACCATTCAATGCATGAAAAATTGCATTTAATTCAGTCTTAAATAACCCATTGTATTGGTAGACCTAATTCAACCGATGACAAATACAAGAAAACCATATGATCTTTATCAAGTTAGTAGAAGCTTAGAAGCACAAAGCTACACCCATTTAATGCATAAAAAATGCATTGAATCCTTTCATAACTAAAACGATAACATTCATGGGTTTGGTAGATGCATTCACACTAGATTTTTTATGTTTGTATAGGTGTGTTTCTTGTATTATAGCCTTATAGGAAGTGTTCCTTTGTTTTGATTTTATCTGTTGTAAGTTGTTTTTTTTTTTAATTTCTTGCTAACCCGGTATATTTTTATATTTGAGGAAAAAGTGTTTACTTGGTTTAGGTTTTTAAAAGTCGTTATAAATGAAAGAGATAAAAAATAATAATAAAGAATATTATTTAAATGAAAATAGATTCAAAAAATTATAATGCAATCATAGAGGAACATAATGTGTATCCATTGACAAAACTTGAGAAATAAATGCATCCAAATCTTGTATTTTTTATAAGTATTTATATTTATATTTATATTTATTTTGTAATATCAATTTTCCAATTCTAATCAACTAAGTTATATATGCCCCACATGATGAGACAAGTAACGTGGCTTAATACAGAAGGTCATGTATGACACCAATACCAATAAATACTAAACTAGAAAAACTAACACTTATCCTACCCCATATTATCTTTTTATCTCTAACTTTTTAAATTTGGTTTAACAAAAATAATGGTAATGAAACTTTAAATGTTTATATATTTTCACATAACTTTTACGGTAAGCATAAAGAGTATAAACTACGAAACTCTAAATCTTGACTAACAAACTAACCAATATGTCAAGATGAAAATAAAGTTTTATATGGTATTACTTGTAATAGTATATATGTTACTAGCTTTACTTACACGAGTATTATACGAAAAGTAGAGAATTAATTATGAATAGCACAAATACATAAATAAAACTAAATGTATTACACGGGTTGAAAGTATAAAATTGATTAGTTATTGATTGTTATTCATATAATACTAACTTTAGTAAACTCGTATATTACACGAGTTAAAAAAATAATTTATTAATTATAATGAAAATTTATGAAGTATACAATGATATTCTAAAATAAAATATGATTAAAATTACATATGAGTAATAACTATAAGTAATAAAATAATAACACCAATTTTTAAACTTTAGTTTTTAAAATTTATTTCCAAAAAATTAACCACTTTTTTCAAAACAAACCGTATTAAAATTTTCAATTTAAAATTTTCTTACTATAACTCCTAATTTTAATTATTATTAGTTTATAAAAAATTACTATTTAAAACATCAACTTTTGAAATATTTCATATTTTAAAAAATGTTTGATGTGTTAGAAAACCTCTTAGTTTATAAAAAATTATTTTCACAAATAACATTAAAAAAAGACATCTTCTCTAAATTTATTAAAAAAAATTTAACTTACAAAATAATTAAAATTACTTAATTTTTAATTTCGGTAACTATTTAAAAGGAGATAGGGACGGGAAACATAAATTAAAAAAGCCTAAAAATATATCAAGTGTCCTCAAAGTTACTCTTATAGTATTATATATAGATGACTTTTAATATTAAATTCACTAGATGACAAAGGCATAAAAATAACATTGAAATGTTAACAATATAGATTGTGTTACGTTGTCTATAATAACATGTGAAAAAGAAATGCTTGAAAGAGAAAATACATATGTATTTTTTATTATGTATATATGTAGCCAGATTAAAATTTAGACTTAAGTTTGATTTTACTCTTTAAGGTATTTTTATTTAAAAGAATAAAAAGTCAATTTAACTCCAAAAGTTTAATAAGTTGTTTCAATTTCAATCTCAAAGTTTTATTAATTGTTTCAACTTGGATCCAAAATAATAGAATTTTTGGATTGAAATGGAAACAATTTATAAAATTATAGAGGTAAATTGATGTTTTTAATAACTTAGAAGAATATTGTTAAATTTGTCAAAACTTAGAGAGCAAAATTAAAATTAACTATTAAATGTATTAACTTGACTTACACGGTAAATTTTTTTGTAACATTTTAAAAAACATAATCTTTAATGCCCCAAACTTGAAAAAATTGTATTGTTTATGTAACAAGCGACTTGAAACCTGAGAGTTCTAACGTTCACCAATCACTTGAACCAAAATGTAATCAATTTGACCTTTATTGTATCATGTTTACCTAGATTTAAAGATTCAGCAGGCTAAAAGCTACAAAAATAAAATTATTGGTTTTAATAATAACACCAATAATAGTTCTATAATTGTAGAATAATTCAAAAGCAAAAAGAATTATAAAGTTAAAAGATTAATGACCGGTTACCCTCTTTTCAAGTTAACAAATATCAAGCTCACAGTGTATGGAAAAGTAACAATCTTAGTTCATTACACGTAATCAAAAGTTTTGGTACACGATATTATGCATCAACACTATTCTTGTCACATGCATTGCCCCAAATTAATTTTTTTACTAATTATATTGGAATATTAAAAAATTATATAAGTCATATAGTTTTTAAGTAGGAAAATTAGATTTTAAAAATCTAAATTATTGATTATTGATTAATATTAATCTAACTAATAGTTTGATAAGTACTAATCTTAACTTTCTATTTTGTTACCAATAATAATCTCAGACTAACTGTTTTTTAACTCCTTTAACTTTTTATGACGTGACATGTGACATTGCTTGTGACGTTGCATGTGACATGACATACTATATAAATAAAAAAATTTATTATTCAGTTTTTGCGTCTTTTGTCTCCAAGTCATTTGATTAGCGAGAAAATCGCTACGTTTAATAACTTAAAAATGATTTTCTATAAGCTATTAGGTAATATATGTATATTTGTAATAATAACTATGTTATACGTCACGTCATGAGCCACACCACATGAATACGTTTAAAAAACTAACAGAGTTAATGAATAATTAGACTGATATTGTTATTAGTAACAAAATCAAAAGTTGAAATTAGTACTGGTCATATTATTAATTGACATTAATATTGGCCAAATAGTTAATAGTTGCTAATGATCTCTTGGTCTAGTGATTCAAGGGAGATGTGAGATGTTTTGCCTCTTTTAGAGGTCCAAGGTTCAAACCTTAGTGATGATAAATTATTACTAACTAGGTGTTACCAACTTTTAACAACTAATTAGCTTTTCAAAAAAAAAAAGTTATTTGAATTTTGTGAAATGCAATTTTCCTTTTAAGAATTTGTAAATAATTATTGATATAGGGAATGAATGAAGGGGATAAGTGTTTTGTAGTCCCAATGAGTGTCACAACACTCTCACCACATGCTCTCCATTCACACATTAAACAACCGGCTATTTAATGAATATTCATTTCCATCTGACTTTTCTGCCGTGTCGGAAAGGCTTGCTTTATATTTAAGAGGTTTTGCAAAATCTAATATCCACATAATTATAATTATAATTGAATAATAATTCACATATACAATATAATAGTGTGTGTAAAAAGTAGCCACATTAGTCGGATTGTTTAACTGGATTTTAAACGTCTGGTAGTTGTTTTTAAGTACATGCGTATGTCTTGTGTTATTTTTTAATGAGTTTCATACCATGATAATCGGGGTTCAAGATCTAAATAGGGGTTGATTTAAGGTTATGTTTTTTAGAGGTTGTTTATGTTTTTTATCTTTGCATACACATTTTTTCATGTTGCATATATATAGTGTTAGGGTCTCATGTTATTCATCATGTCCTTACATTGTTTCGCTTGTTGTTACCCTAACCATACATGATACCAATACGACACTAAAATAGAATAAGTTATGATACTAATGATATAATAATAATAGACGTTTACGATGAAATGAGATGCATGCAAAAATTATCGGTCGATCCTAAGTCAAGTTAAAGGTATCAACACAACCTTGGTTGTCTAGTTTGTTTTGGGTGTTGGCAAGGGTGTTTCTTGGTGTAATTCAATGTTTTTCTGGTGTATGTTTCGGTATATTTAGTATCTTGTTAACCTTTTTTTTTATAATATTACACGTCGGCTGTTAAAAAAAATATCAACACAAATGTATAATAATTATTAGGCTACCTAAAGAATGGTTTCTTCATTTTTTTAAAGGTTTCTCACACTTCTCACGATTATACTTTCGCTCTCTATTTCGTTCTCTCTTTACACACATCTATAAATATTAATAAAAGAATATTTATTTTGCCACTTGTCATAATTTTAAACCACCTTTTTTACACTTGTTATTTTTTTAAACATTCTCATTTTATTTTCCATTCGAAAGGGTATTAAAGTAATTTAAACACTCAAATATTTTTTCTCTCTTCATAAAATTTAATTTGTTCAATTGTAACATCTGCCATTTTCCGAGTTAAAACCCAAACTCGAGCGTATTTTAAGTTTTTATTATTAAGTTACGTAATAACTTTAATGGATAAAATACATCAAATATGTAAACTACTTGTAATAACTTAGGGATTTATAAATAGTTCTTTTCATAAAGGTATAGGGTTTATTAATCATTTTACGATAAATAACTGGATGGAAAGTTTTATTAAAAAATTATTAATTTATAAAATGAATTCAAATAAAATTATACAACTTTATAAGTAATTATGAAGTTTAATTAAAGTAAAAATAAATAATCAAGTTATAAGGTTTAAAAGCTTATAAAAGTTTAAAGATTAATAAATTAATTTGATTTATTTTTCAAATTAGTTTGGATAAGTCTAAGGTTTACTTTGTAATTTCCAAAACTTAAATTAAAGGTTTTAGCATGAAATAATAAACAACCTAAACCTTAGGGACCAAAGGTGTAACTTTTTAAATCAACCCCACTACCCCCGCAAATCCGGCCAACTCGTCGGCCAACCTCAGCCAATTCTCCGGCGAGGTCAAAAACCGCATAAAAACCTCCCAATTTCGAACCCAAACAATCCCAACCGGTTCAAGAACAAGATTCGAACCCTTTAATATGCTTTAATTGAGATTTAAGCCGATAAATCGACGATTGAACTCGAGTAACCGAAGCTTTAAACCTTAGAACCGTTCGAACATTGAAGCTCGATAATAACCAAATTAATTGAAACCTAATCGATGGATTAATCATTACTAAACTGAAATCCAACACAATTTCATCTGAAGCACACGTGATTACCACATCCGAATCTCACCTTCATCGCAAACCTGCAACTCAATTGAACCCCGTCCTCTCTGCAATTTTATCCTCAATTGACATAGGGTTTTTGTTTATCAAGATCAATAGAAGCTATTTGTGCAATGATTTGAATTATCATCATCATTTGCACATCTAACTGAACCAAGCTAGGTCGTGATTGTTCTTCGCATTGCTCACATTCAATTCGGCTTCAAATCGGGTAACTTAATACACATACTTGCTTGGTTTCACTTGGGGATTAAAAGCCCCAAGGTTGATTCTATTTACATAATCAAATTGGGGTTCAATTTGTCTCTAACCGATTCTAGGGTTCTTAAGGTTTGAGAACTTTCTTTAAACGAGTTTATAATAAATCGAAACCAATATAAACCGCGGCTGGGGCCTTGGTTTACTGGTTAAGACACTGCACCTTGAACATGTCCCGGGTTCGAACCCATGCACCTCATGTATTTTTTTAAAGGCTTTTTAGCCTTAAATAAATTACAGAAAAATTTTAAAATATATAAAAATTGATGTTATAAACTTCAAATATTTTTAAAAGCCACCAAAGATTTTCTATAATTTTTCTAAGTTTAAATAAATATATTTTGTTAATAAAATATTTTAACAAGGTTTGGTTTTGAACAATTTCTTGTAGATGGACGGTAAATAATGCTTAATAAATTATTATTGGTCTAAATGTTCTTTTCAAATAATATTGTTTTAAATCTTGATTAATTAATCAATTTATTCCTTAAACTTTTATTTAAA
>BJCM01131673.1:0-21956 GCA_018326385.1 Flaveria bidentis
ATTCTAAAGCATCTAATCGAACCTTAACAAATCATATGTTGTTTGTTGAAAAAGATAAGGCATGGGTTAAAGTGGACAAACATATCAGCAATCGTTATTGATCAGTTTAAGAATTTCAAAATTCAGTCAAAGACTGTGATTAGATTCAGTTATCAGTGTGATCTCATTGCTTGTCGATGTTTAAATTCATCTTTGAGCTAAAGTATATCTTGAGGATGTGATCTCATGATCGATTCAGTTCTCGTTTTAAAAATAAAAAATAAAAAATTGATATATAAAATTTAAAAAAATTATAATAAATTTTCATTTTAAATTTTTTTAGGTCTTCCATATTATGTTGTTTCAATTTTATCATTTTTCATGCATTTCACAGAAATTACGCACAAACGAACACGGGTTCGTTTCTTTTTCACACACGGATAAAAACGGGTTTATTTTGTTAAAATGAAATGATCTAATTAGAAATATCAAGATTGTGTTTGAGAATGTGTTTTAGATTTTTGCTTTAAGTGATGGCCGATCATCAGTTGAGTAGTCTACCTGATCAGAGAACCTGTTCCTCAAGTTTGTAGAAGATACCGAGCTGGGAATCCTCCTCCTACATCTTCTAAAGCACTCAAGATTAGAGATTTGGGAAAGTTGTTTCAATATCCTTGCAAAGCTTGCACTCGAAAAGGGGGAGCATATAAATAGGGGGAGCTTATGAGATGAATAATCTTTCTAATCAGATTCGGAAAGGTTCAATTTGAAGATCTTTCTAATGTTGACTTCTCGGTTCTGAATTCGTTTGAAAACGTTGATACTGATAGACTAAGGGGGGTATTGTTGGAGTTGTACAAGATAGTCTATACTATCAACACAGTCAAAGACAACAAAAGTCAACGTCATGGTCAAAGTCAAAAAAAGTCAAACCCGACATGTACGAGACGAAGAACCGAGACAAGACGTTGAAGATTTAGATGACTAGGAGTTATATTGTAATAAATATATTTTGTGTGAACAAAATATATTTTATCTTGTTTTTAGTCATTTTTATGCTTAATATGTAATTTTGTATTAATTAGCCTAAGTCTAGGGGGTTAAGTGCAATTAGTGAATATTAGTCTAGACTATAAATAGGTTAAGTCATTAGTGTTGGATAATGGTTGTATGACCAATAGATTGAGGGATTTTTTGTAAACATATATTTTGCAATCCATTGAAGATCAAAGGGGTTTTGATTGTGATTATCATATTTTGATCTAATTCTTCATGATTTGATTCAAGTGTGATTATCCTGGAGTTACAAAGATACCTCAAAGGTGCTTCAACACTTGGTCTGTGGTATCCTAAAAATTCTGACTTCAATCTGTATGCATATACAGATAGTGATTATGGTGGTTGCAACATGACTGCAAAGTCTACATCTAGGGGATGTCAGTTTCTTGGTGGAAGGGTTGTCTCATGGCAATGCAAGAAACAATCCTGTGTCTATGCATCAACTGCTGAAGCTGAATACATTACTGTTGCAAGCTGTTATGCTTAAGTGCTTTGGATTCAGATTTAGATGCCGGACTATGGGTTAAACTTCAAGGAGACTCCCATTCACATAGACAACAACAATGCTATTTTAATCACAGAGAATCCTGTGCAGCACTCAAAGACTAAACACGTCAACATCAGGTATCATTTAATAAGAGATAATTATGAAAAGTGATTAATTAAACTAGTCAAAGTTCACACAAATGAACAATATGCTGATCTGTTTACAAAAGTTTTTGATGAACAGAGATTTAAATATCTAATATCAGCTATTAGGATGATAAACTTTGAGTAGGTTTTTCTTAAAACTAATTCTTATTATTTCTTAAAATCTGTGTGTCCTAAGTTTTCTAGTTCATTACTTTCATAAGCCCTTGTTTTCTGTGGATGAAAATCTTTTTGAAGACTTTCCTTAGATTTTTGAAAAAATTTTATCCTTCGGAAGATATATTTTTATCTTCAGAAGAAAATCATGCCTTCAAAAACAAATAACTGTCTAAGAAATTTACCTTCGGAAGAAATTTCTAAAATATCTTCTAAAGCTTAAATATTTTTCTCAGACACTTATATGTTTTCAAGGACCATTCTATTCCGAAGCAAATTAACTCTCGGAAGCTTTGTTCTTCTGGAACAAAGCATTCAAGTCTTAATTTTTCTTCCGAAGCAAAATTTTCACAACTCCCAGGAAAATCTTCCGAAGTCATTTTAGCTTCAGAATCTTTTTCATTAAAACTTCCGAAGATAATTTACCTTTGGAAGCTTTTTAACTTCCAAGTAAACTACTTTTTCAGAGGTGGGACCGACATCCGGATTTCAAAGTTTATCCTCTTTCATTAAACTTTATCTAAAATCCTTTTTCACATATAAACCCAATGGATTCTCCCTCTTTCTATCATCTCCTTCTTCCTCCTGACCTAAAAACCCAAAATTTCTCTCTGAAATTTCTTTCTTCTTTCTTTCTTCATCCTTAAGCTATCTCAAAATGGCCAACCCTCTTCACAGAAATGATCCGAACTTTACCATGTTGTTACACAGACAACATAATCAGGTTGCTCTGTTAAGCTCTGAGAAAGATCCACATTTCTCAAAGGTTTTCCGTTTCTTAGCTCTATCGAACTATTCCACCTCCCTAACCATTGATCCTCATCTTTATAAGGATCAACTGCTAGAATTATAGAAGACCTGCCAAGTGGTCATAATGGACAGGGAGAAGGCATTGATTACCACAAAGCAGGGAAGAACATTCTTCATCACTCCGGCCATCATCAACATGCATCTTCAGCTGGATGATGAAGAATGTGAGTTGTTCTTTCCCAAGGAAGCTGTTAACCAGTCCTTTGCGTAGATGGGCTATGGGGGAGACTATTCTGTCAAGACCTTCGGGAAAGGGAAGGTCTCATCCCAATGTAATTCCTGCTCCATGTGGTAATCCACAGCTTATCAAACAAGCATGGTGGATGGAACCAGATTCCTGAAGATCTCTCCTTCATTGTCCATGTGATAGTTCAGGGAGTCACGTTCAGTATTCTCAGTTTGTTTATACTAATTTGCTTGCAAACTTGGACTCCTTAAAGTATTACATGTTCCCTAGATATGTTCAATACATTCTTAATTGTGAACTAGGCTCACGGTTAAGGGGAACAGTTAATATTCTTAAATTGGGACAGATGAAGCCCGACATCTTTAAAATAATGAGAAAGCCCACTATTAGCTTCTCTGGGGTAGAAACAGCCCTGGTCCCAAAAATGTTAGAGCTTATTGCTCAAGGTGACAACCTAGCAGCACCAGCTAGTGTTGAACCTACACCTTCTACTTCCCAACCACCTCAATAGCCACAAATAACCCTCACCTACCAATGAAAAGACAAACGAACCCCTACTCAGACTATTTAGTCTGTGGAGGCCTCCATATACTTACCTACACAGGAAGAAGTGGACACTAGAGCTCCCACTTCTCCTGAGGAGCAAACCACTCCCATTCCTTCTTTGATCAGTGCTGAGGTTCCTCATGCTCAGTCTGATGAGCTCATAAGCCAAACTGCCTTAAGTCATCACTCTGAGTCTCAATACTCAAGTGATCAACCTTCAGGGGACAGTTACTATCCCCAGCCTTTAGATCTTAACCAACTGATCCCCAACCTTGACTTCTATACTGATGATGATCTAGGTTTCAGTGAGTATCATGATTCTCTCTTCTTTTCCCCTACTCAAAGAGAGATGAATGCTCCCGAGTCTCCTATTTCTATCCTACATCAGTCACCTACTACTGAGGTGGGCACTTCTGAACCTGTTCAAGATGTCCATATGGAAGAGGCTCTCACTTTTGAAAGTGATTACATCATTAAGACCTCAACCATGGCAACTCAGCCCATTGACTTCTCAATTAAGGCTGTCAGTGAGTAGAGGAAAACTAGCAGCCAAGAACCTGAAGCTAGTAATGAGAGAGAGGACTCTGCTCCAATCATCTCATCCCCTAATGATTCTTCTGATGAAGATGAGGGGAATCTAAGATTAAAGGTGCAAAAACTGTCTAAAATATACACCTATTTAGTCTTCAAGGTTAGTCACCTTGAATATCAAGTGACTACCTTGCAAAACAGGGTCAATGATCAGCAACTTGAGATTTCATATCTTAAGGACAAACTAGCTGGGAGACCTTTAAGAGGAGCTCAACCAGGAACACAAGAACCTATGGAGGTAATTGACCTAACTCCTAACTCACCTATGCAAGTGGGTGATGCTACCAAAAAGGGGGAGAAAGTCATCACTATCACAGATCCTAGGATTTCTTCAGAGAGTATAGACATTAAGGACTCACCATCCTCATTTGAAATTATGCCTACTCAACAACTTCCTCAAGTTCATATTGATATGGACTCCATAGACTACGTAATACAGAGTCTGTTTGAGGAAGGGATACCAAGGGCTATGTCATCTCCACCATCTTCAAATCATATCATTGGGTGGATGTATGACAACAATAGAAAAGCCCTCATCATTCTTAGAGCTCAAGGGCAATAAGAGATCTTCAACTTTCACACCTAGAACTTCTATGAAAGTCTGGATTGATCACAAATCCACTTGTCAATCCAAGCCAATCAAGACAAGTTGACAGAATGGCTCAAAGAATCCAAGACAGGATCATTGCAGAGTTTAACTTCAGAAGAAGACTAAGGCAATCAGGCTATGCCATCGGTCAACTAGAGGTTGAGGCAGACCCTAAGATTAGTTTTACAGGGGAAACCTTGACTGAAGGCCCAGTGGTAGAACCTAAGAGCCTTGTCCTATCAATATCAACTTCTGCAGTGATCCATACCTTTTTTGAGACACTTGCTGGTGAAGGTGCTTCTCAACCTCTCTCTGGCCAGAGCTCAGAAGCTACATCAAGAAATGAAGGCCAAAGCTCTTTTCATCTTGAGTCACAAAGGTCTGTCAGTGACAAAGGGAAAAGGAAGATGACATCTGAGGAGATTAAGGAGGAGGAGAGAGAGAAGAAAAGGAAGTTGAGGGGAGAAAGTTCATTTTCTGGGTCTGCAAGACTCATGGAGACTACAATCAGGGCTGTCTCCAGACCAAACACTCAGGAAGATGAGTTGAGGGTAGTCAGGATAAACTACCTGCAGACCAGGAACTATGACATTGACAATGTCATTTCTCTCCCCTTGGGTGAACTAAATGAACTGGTTGACATGGAGAGGTCAAAGGAGAAGAAAGAGGCAAAAGATGCAGAGCTGCTGGTACAAATCAAAGAAGTCATAAGAAAGAAAAGATTGTACAAGCATATGCCTACTCTCTCCCCAGTTCAAGAAAGTCCTGCACATGAGGATGTGGTTCAACAAGAACCTCAGGTAGATAACGAAGAAGACATGATCAAGATGATCAACGACCTGAGTGCCACAGGCCTCTATCAGGCAGAAGCACTTCTTCCCTTATCCTATGACTATGTTGAGTTTGAGTATCTTAAACAACTTGAACTTGAGATAGTCAAGGAAAGAAAGACAACCAAAAGGAAGCTAAGTGAAGAAGCTGCTAAGTCAAGAGCCATAATCCAAAAGAACATGAAGAAGTCTACTGACAGGCAGAGGATGATGAGCTTCTTGAAGCTGTATGGATTCTTCGGGAGACTTGGCCCCATGTCTCTATCCACTATGGATGAGCATATCAGGGTGATCAAGTAGAAGATAAAGAGTGGAGAGCTTATTGACTTACACTCCCCTCCAAGTCAAGCTCCACCTGAAATAGAGGTTAAGGATGAACAAACAGAGACAACACAACCCGGACCTTCTGCTGAATCTCAACAAGCTTCATCTTCTGATCCACAGTAGGCTCAACCTCCTTCTCCTTCTAAACCTGTGAGAGTGGAAGTCCCAAGTGAGAAAGACAATGAAGATCAATCAGATGTTGCAGGCCAGTCTTCTTAGTTAAAAGGAACAAAGAGAAAGAAGAGGATTGCTTAACAACTCCTCTAGCATCAGGAAGACCCATCTTGTCCTGAACATACACCACAAATCCAGAAAGATGGCATGTCATCAGAGATCAAGGCATTGAAGACATCTACACTTGGCAAGACATGTTTTAGTTGCCTCTGCGTGATCTTTTTGACATGAGAAGACATTTTTACAGTCTGAAGGATCCTGATCATCTCATGAAGAAAGGAATAGTGATTATCCTAATAAGGACTGTTGATATCTGAAGTCTACTAGTATTTTGGTAGCATCAGCCTAGGGGGAGTTTGTAGAGATTATATGAAGAGGCTGATGCAACCCAAACACCCAAAGTCTTTCCTGCATGCTACACAAGTACATTGAAGAAGAATGCTTCAGAAGTTTCACACATGCAACAAAAATATTCTAAGTGTGAAATCTTCCGAAGCCAAGACCAATATCTTCCGAAGCCAAAGATGAAGTCTTCCAAAGCTTCAAAGACAAAGTCTTCCAAAGCTTAACTCTTGAAGACAGATTTCTTCCGAAGACTTTTTACAACATGCTTTATCTGATGTACTTTTCCATAAAGTTGGACCCCTTTCGACTGCAACTCTGTAAAGTCACCAACTTTCATGAGTTTGTGAAAAGGTGCATGCTTTTGGTAATTGTACATTAAGGTCTTGAGTATGTAACTTTATACTTCATGTACTTTATCCTTTTTGTAATAGATAAGGATGTGAGCTATGGCATGTCATAGTCACTAGTCAAAGAGCAATCTGCCTTTTGACTCAACAATTGATTTTGTTTTGTGTCTAGTCAATTGTATCCAGCTGGCCTTCAAAGTATGGCTGACTGTAGGATGTAGTATAAGTATCTCTTGTTCTTGTAACTTTCTTTTATGCTTTGTAACACTTGTAATAGAACTTGAGAAAGCAATATAATGCAATCTTGAAAACCATATAATTGTGTATCTTGTTCTCTTGTTTTGTCTCTTACTTAATTACTTGTGTTCTTATTATCATATATTGTGGTTAATCCAGTTCACTGTTTGATTAAGTTTAGTTTGTTCTCCTCTTTGTGTTTTTGTGTTGTAAGTGACCACCCTTCACTAGTCCTGCAGCACTCTTGACATCCATTTGAAATACTTTAAAGTCTTTTGAGGTAGCAAGTGTTAGAAAAATTTTGATTGCTTCAAGCCTAGCTACAAGAGCAAAGACTTCATTGTAATCAATCTTTTCTTCTTTTTTGTATCCTTGTACATAATTTTGGCTTTGTTTTTGATAACAATGCCCCTGTCATCCTTCTTGACTCTGAAAACGCATTTGGTCCCTATTACAACCTTCCCTTTAGGAAGTACACATAGTTTCCAAAAAATCTATCTAGAAATTTGAAGAAGCTCCTCTTGCATAGCTTCTACCCAGGTATTATCTCTGAAGGCTTCATCAACTTTCTTTGGTTCTAGTTGAGAAAAGAAGCATGAAAAAACCAGATGTTTGCTTCATTCACACTGCTTCTTATCTTGACACCTGCATCTGCATTGATAATGACGTTCACAACTTGATGCTCTTTATGAATTCACAGTCTTGTGATTACTTGGGAGTTTTTGAGATAGATCCAGGTTGGAGAAATATATTACAGGAAGTTCGGCATATAGATTGATTGGTTCAACTATTGAATTGACTCTATCTTTAGCATTTGTCATGTTTAGTTTCTTGTCAAGAGATTACCTAGTACCATAATGATCATTAGACTATTCATCTAATGAGGCATAATGAGCAGGTGATGCATGACCTAAATTGTTTATGGCACTAGCATATGCTCCTACTAAATCTGGTTGGACTGTATCAGTAGATAACATGTTGTGACTGGTCCCTTGTGGTAAATATACCACGTGATCTTCATCACTTGTAACTTATACATCTGCTAATTTATTGAGAGGTTCTCCTAAAACATTCTCAATCAAATGGTTAAATGCATTTGTGAATCCATCTTGATCAAACATCCAACTTGGGGTTTTTGCAATTGAAGAATTTTTATTAAATATGACATTTTTAGATTCCTCAAAAGTGTGATCAAGTTTTTTGTATACTTTATAAAGCCTTAGCTTATGATGAGTACCCTACAAAGAACATGTCTACTGATTTCTCAACAAACATGGATAAATGATCTTTGGTATTAAGAAGGGTGCATGGACATCCAAAAGGTCCGAGAAACCCTATGAATGGTCTTTGATTATGCTACAATTCATAAGAGGTTTTTCATGTGTATTGACTATCAACATTCTTTTCTGTACATAGCACAGAGTGCTGATTACTTCAGCCTAGAATGTTATAGAAAGTTTGAAGTAAGACAACATGGTCATTACGGACTCAATAAGTGTTCTATTTCTCCTCCCAACAACCCCATTATGTTGAATTGTAGGAGCACTATTTTGCCTCGCAATAACATTGGATTCCCAAAAAGAATCAAGGGTGTGGTTTTTCAATTCAATACACTTATCACATCTAATTATTTAACCTTTTTGTCAATTTGGTTCTCAATTTTGATAGTAAATGATTTTAAAATCTTAGTAGTTTCATCTTTAGTTTCTAAAAAGAAAATCCAAGTGAATCTTGTAAAATCATCTATTATTACCAAGCAATATGTTTCTTCCCAAACTCTTTACACTTTTTGGCCGAAACAAGTCCATTTGAAGTAGATGTAAAGGACTTATGATTGAATTCAATTTTTTGGACTTATGAGAATATTTATGTTGCTTTCCTTTTTGACAAGCAACATAGTGGTTAGCACCTGCAAACTCTTGGTTTGACAATCCTGTGACTAACCCATTTCGAACTATTTGTTCATGTTTTTGAGATTTTCATGTACCAATTTTTTGTGCCAAATGGAGGACTTATTTAAAGAAGCTTTAGAAAGAAAACATGATACATTTCCTAAAGGTGATGCATTCTGCATCTTGGGCATGCACATATTGTCCAACCTGGGAGCTTTTAAAAGTATTTTATCATTTGGAATGTTAAACCTAGGAGATAAGACAATACATTCATGCTATATGACAAAAGTGTTAAAAAAATTTTATCACACAACTGAGACACACTTAGTAGGTTTTAGTTTAACTCTTTCACATATTTCATCTTATTAAAGCTTACATTGCCATTGCTAACTATCCCCCTTCCAGTAATGTATCCTCTTTTTGTATCATTTATAAAGGCAACATATCAACCATCATATGTTTTTAAATTCAGCAGGCATGATCTGTCACCTGTCATGTACCAGGAGCATCCACTATCTATAATCACAAGTTAGTTTTAGCTTGCGGATGATCTTGCACATAAACAAATAGGTTAGTGATGAATAGGGACCAAGCCTGTTTAGTTTTAGGTCTTCTAGTTTTTAGTAGTTATATATTGATGGTAAGTGCTAATAGGTTTGTTTTTGGTTTTGGGTCATCTAAGGATTCAACAGAAGTCTTTAGTTTCAAGGCTCTTCTTTTGACTTTTCTTGATCATTTGACATCAACTTTCTTGTGATGACCTTTTGAAGCTTTTGGATATGATAAAGGATTCTTTTGAATTGGCACTTGAGGGACCTGACTGTCGAAAAACTCTTTGACCACCATCTTTTTCTTTTGATGGTTGTTTGGCAACTATAGACTTCATTAAAGTTTTAGGCTTGTTGGGAAGTTTGATGGAGTGGGCTAGGGGATTGTATTGACAATCTTTTACAAAGTGACTGTCTTCCCCATATTAGTCTTCTTCCTTATTCATCTTCTTATTCTTTCCTCCCTCAGCTCCAACCATCTTTTTGTTTATTCTATGATCAACATGGGTAGTCAACTCTATCTTTTTCTTTGGAAACCTCTTGTTGTGTATTTCTACAGCTTCAAAATTAGAATTGTAAAAATATGTTTGGGGTCTTATTTCTGAAGAGATTGAGGTTCTAGCACAAAAGCTTATGTTGTGGTTCTTCTTGTTACAATTGTACTTTGAATGAAGCTTTGTCTTGGTAGAGAGATTTGACTTGGTAGACATCTGGTTGGATTCGGAAGATGAATTTTCTTTTACAAATTCCATCTTCTGAAAATATAACCTAATTAGCTTTTTCCTTGTGTTCTTTTCTCATTTCATCCTCCTTTTCTTCCTTCTTCTCTTCCTCCTTTTTTTATCTTCTCCTCCTCTCCATCTACTTCCTCAATTATTCCATCCTCCATTTCTTCATTTATAACTATCTCAATCTCTTCAGCAAATTTCTTTGTATGGATTAGTTCGATAGATACTTGCTTCTTTACCTCAAGGTTCCACTTAGGGGTATAAGTGGAAGTGTATGTCATTGGGGGTTCCTTATAATTACACACTAAACATGTTTTAGTTTGATACAACCTTTGGTAACTTTTAGTAAGTAATTTTTCAAACATTTTTCAGTTTGAATATTATATTTATCAGCATATGTTTTAGCTATGGCTAAATCACATTATGTTGATTTCAATCTGCTCAAGAGATCATCAATTTAGGTCACAAGGTTGGTTTGCTAATGTTCTAACTGTGAAAGAATCTTTTCTAGATCCATTAATTTTTTCCTATTGAGCTTGATCATTTTTCTTAAAATCAATTTTAAGAAGAATGATCAATTTAACATCATTCATAAGATCCAAATTTTGATTTCTATACAAGTTAACTTTAGCTATGCATTTAGCTATACAAAAGAGTTTAGAAGTTACCTAAGGTGAGGAGGTTGAGGTTACAACCATCAATGCACTGTTGATGGGAGTAGCATCTTTTACTTGTAAGCTCCAGCCAATCATCTCTTCTCCTGAGGCTACAACTGCTGCATTTCTTTGGCTGAATGAAGTGGAAATACCTTGATGAGTTGAGTGTTGCGGAGGGTTTGATGAACTTGGAGGAGAAGGTTTCGACTTTGGTACTATGTTGTATCCAAAAGGCAGAACACAACAACCATTAGTACAGACAGTCTTGTCTTGTGTAATAGTTGATTAGCAGCTCATGGAGTTCATTGCTGACCAACAACAGTCAATTAGCAGATCTTCAATAGAATGTTGATCAATAGTTACTCAACACATGTTGGTCGGCAGACAGTTTAGCCTTTGGTAGAATTCGGCAGAAAGAGGACAATGCTGAATTTCTAAAGTTTTGGTAGATTCATTCTCTTTATAGACCAACAGTTCTTTCGCCTTCTCTAGTTTTTTCCTTTTTTATTTTTATTTTTCTATTGTTATTTGCTGGTTTATTCTATTACTACCTTTAAATTTATTATATCATTTCGTTTTCTTATGTCTTTTAGTTGTTTTAACTTCTTTTTGTATTTAGTTTTCATATATAGTGTAGAAACCTTATCACTTATATTTTGTGTAAATACTAGATATCATTCTAATCAAATGGTGTGAAAATCTCTACTCCAATACTCGGGATTGCAATCCTAGTATATTATTAAAGTTATATGTTCGGCCTACAATAGCCACCGACCACCATTGCGTAGAAGTGGCCAAGCATAAGGTACCACCTTGTAATTCACATGTTTGTTTATTTTTTCTATTTAATTAGATCTAATTTGACTTTATAAAAATTCAATGTCACAAGATTTACCAAATGAGAGCTTGAATGAGTTGATTAGCATGAATTGGCGTGAGGGGTGCTTAAAGGAGTTGGTATACGCTCATTGTATTGAGGGAATCCACCCTGGTACAAAGTGCATAAGAGATTGTACATATTTTTTTTTTTCTTTTAACATTTGTTTTAAACCCAATACTTTTAAACCCAATACCTTAAACTTTAATCCCCAATAATTTTTATCTTTTATAAATTTTCGATTTGTGGTCTATAGTTTGAGAGTTAACACATCATAAAGGGCATGTGTGGTTGAACTTTCTTACATTTATTTATTTTCTCTTTAACATCTCCGTCGTAACGTCCGGTTACTCCTAGAATGACTTACTTATTGTTTCTAATGTTTTACATGTCACGTATATGATTCAATATTTTTACATCTACTTTAAGTTTTGTTTTATCTTTTTAGTTTTTAATTTTTTTTAATATAAGTTTTTTTGGTGTTGATGGTCGCTAATAGTGGTATGACATTGGTGTTACATTGTAGAGTTTTACGCACCCACCACACCGCAATACTAATTTTAGTCATTTCATAGTGTTATTTTCAAAAAGATTTTTTCCTAACCTTTTTTTTATTTATTTTATTTTTCTTTTACAAACTTCTCTCTCCTTTTAATTGTTGTTCGTTTTTGTTTAATAGTCTATAAAAGTTGTGTTTTAAACGGTTTTGCTTGAGAAGTTGACTCTTTTGTTATTTAGTATAATCTTTTTACCTGCAGTTATACACATTATAATTCCATAGAAAAATAAAACTCAAAATAGATCCGTTTACTTGCAGTTATACACATTATAATTCCATAGAAAAATAAAACTCAAAATAGATCCGTTACAACGGAAGGTCTCAAATTGTAGTTTTATTCTATTATGTTAACTGTAGATCCATCTAGCATAGTTGTTTTTTTAATTATTTATATAAAGCAAGTGACGTCTAATTTATAAACTTTATTTCATTAATCAATTATTTTGTTTTTTCTAAAAAATAAAATGTTTTATATATTTTTATCTAGAAAATGCACCATGCATAAACTCCATTATGACATAATTCTTTCTCGTTGGAGTCTTTTGTATATAAACAGATAGTGGTTTGTGGCATTGTGGACTTCCATTTCATTACAACCAGCACTCAATTTTCTATGTGATGAGACCTAATTAATTGCTTCTTTAAGTTAAATCTTTTGATTATAAAGACTTCCTAAATTGTTCAAAATTTTCCTTTCACTGCCCTCCTAGATGACGTAGATAAAGGAAAACAGAAATATGTCGTAATTTTGTCCGGTAAGCAAATAAGCATAATTAACAAACATAACACATATGTGACAATATAATCTAAGCTAGAGATAAGTAAAATATGTATTGATGAGAAGAAGGTGTTTAACTAAAGCTCATACATGTATGGCCACTTTTATCTTGATGAAAACTTTAATCTTTAGAAGGCATATTTATTTATGTTACTTCTAAATGTCCTTAACAACTTATACATATAGAGCTATTTGAGTGTGAAGTTTATATATGTCCAACAACTTCGCAACATAGAATTGTGATACCTCATCTGAAAACCTACAATTGAACCATAGTCCTAGACCCTAGGCCCATCACTGTAACGCAATGCTCCTTTTGTTGAAAATGTATGGTGGTCAAGTATAAAGATTAATAAAGTTAATGTACGAAGGGTTTATGGGTCTGGGTAATTTTGTGGAGTTCTAAGGTGCCTCTCAATGTTTATGTACGTACTTGGAGAATTTTTATTATCATTGTGGATCCTTGCGATCATGGCCAAGATTAGTGTTTGGATGTTTTAGTTGTTTAACTTAATAAATGATAAACGTAGTCTGACATCTTGATGGTTATTAGTCAATGTCATATTATATGATTGATATTCATCCTATGTTTCCGGCATGTGTTGGCATGTGTTGATTGATTCAATTGTGAGATGGATTTTGTGTGTTCCTGTTTGTGTTGAATCCATCATAAGTAATTGAGTCAAGGATACGTACGACAATTGGTTATTGGTTGGCTAATGCATATATTTATCGGGTTAATTAACCGATATAGTACTTTATGCCTGTGTAACTAGCTAGTTGAATATGGCATTTACAACCAAACTAAAACAAAAAGTGATTGCTCATTTCCTCATAAGTAGCAAAACCTTTTGCTCATTTCCTCATAAGTAGCAAAAGCTTTTTTCTTCAAAGTTTAATTTGAGAAAAGTAATTTTATTTCAACCTAAACACAAATGAGAATGGAACCCTTACTCTATAGTTAGATATGAATTGAACCCTTAGTTTATAGAATAAGGTAACATGTTTAATCTTTAATCAAGACTTCAAGACTGATTAAGTTATAATCAAGAAACACACCAAAAAAAGGTGTCAAGTATGAGAGAAGCAAGTGTGAATATCATGGGTCATATATAGGAGTAGAGCTATCATCCTAGAGTGTAAGTTCTAAGCAATAGTAAGAGAGTAGAATTTAAACCCATAGGATATGACTGGTGACTGTTTTATAGAACACAATGTTATGCATATTTATGTTTGTGATAGTTTTATAATGCATGCTTATATGTATCTTTGAACAACAATTTGTAAAAACTCGACAGGAAAATGGAAAAGATTACAAAGAAATAGAAGATACCACGAACAAAAATAATAAAATCAGTTAACTAATGAGACAAGAGAATGGGAAGCTTTCAAAGAATTCTAGGAACTTGAAACCTTATTTGATCTCCTAGTAACCCAATGGAAAGACGTTGATCTGATTTCTTTCAAGAGATGCATGCCATCGGCTTGATGTTGTTGGATATATATGACAGTGTTTCTAGCCTTCCAAATTAACCAACCATAAAATGGAGTAGAGATCTGCAAAAGGCAGGGTTATCTTCCCGTTTGAACCTTGAAAGACGTTGATCAATTAAGGTATATTCAATAAATTTAAAAATTCAAACTAGATCGACATGCTTAATCAATGGGCAAAGCAAAACAACATGAGCGGTAGACACCTCACTATCATAGAACCAAGATGAGCTCTATGCTAATATCACTATTTCATAATTTAAAAGAACAACTCTTTATGCTGTTTTACAATATTCAAATACATTAAATTTAGTTGAAACTACAAGCCCGAAATAATGCATTTTCAAGGTCTTCAATTGCTACAATTTTGATCGAATTTATAATAACAATACTAATTCTAATAATATTATCATTATTTTTTTATGGCTGTAACTTGTTCTAAATAGAGGGAATATATGTCTGTAGCTACGGATGATCTAAAGGGTATGAAAAAGCTTCTATAGTCTCATGTGTAGCACATAATAGAACGAGGAATAAAAAAACAAACTCACATCTTATAAAATTATATTCACTATGGATACATCTTACAACCTTCTTTTCTTTTCATACTTACAATACAAGTGACATCTAGTTTGTAAGTTTATTCATTGAATAATGATATAATCTTTTTCCACAAAAATGAAATGCTAAAAGCATATTTATTTAGCGAATGCCCTTTATATACACAAACTCGGTCATGACATACGATATTCCTTTTTGGTCAGTGTGGTTTGTATATAAACAGTTAGTGGTTTGTGGCACTGTGGACTTCCATTCTCATTACTACCAGCCTTGAATTTTCTATGTGATACCTAAACTTGGATAGACTAATTAATTGCTTCTTTTCGTTAATTCTTTAAATATATTTAGAATATTTGAATATATTATAGTATATATATTTATACTTTAATGAATCAAAACAAGTGTTATTTAAAACAAAATTAGAAAAAAACTAAACCCAACAATTCTTGAAAACATAATCTTGACTTTGAGGCTCTTAGATAGGTTAAATATGGCTTAGGTGACCACTTTTAGTGAGATGAAAAGTTTTTAAAATTTAAAAGGGCAAATTATTACTATCACTAAGATTTTCAATACCAAAACAGATCATACAATTGGATTGTAAACTGGCCTAGTTCATTCGGTTCACCTATTGATCTTCTAACCAGCTGGATTTTCGTTTTTCTATCTAGACAAAAATTAGTTATTCTAAATGATATTTGTTGTTCCAAAAAGAAGTTTTATTTCTATTTTTTATCTTTAAATTGATTATGACATCATGTTTTTAAAAGTGGTATAGAGTGACTTGTTAAATGATGGATGTTATTTTCTGAACAATATAGTTGTTTTTTAAAGCTATAGTTAAACATTAAGCATACATAAATTTATTGTTAGAATAAAATGTACCTACCTTCTCCAAAATGAAATATATACATTCAGGGATAGAAAGTTGCCATGATATAAACTTTTTACATAGAATAAAAATATAATATAATAATTTGTAACATTTGCCTTCTGAAATAAACTATTACTAATGCATTATAGGTTGGTTACTAAAGAGTGGATGCTCCAAAGACAAGCACTTGGTGTATTAGACATTATATTAGTTTAGTACATTATAAATAAGTTTGGTGGTATAAAATAAACACTGATAACCCAAGTGATAACCTAAGTGGTTTATGGCATTGTGGATTGTGAGCCTTTAGTTTTCTAAGTGATAACTTAAACTTGGATAAAGATTATTTTGATGTAATAGTGGGCAGATAAAGTGTTCTAATAGTATTATATTTTTTATTTGATAACTAGTTAGTAATTTTTTTATTAACAATTCAATTTTATGATTATGTAAAGGTCAGATAAATACTTAATATAAGTTTTAATAAAAGTATTGGCAAATAATAACAAAAATATATGTACTCCACGCTTTATCTTTTGTATCGACAAACTCACCCGTATTCTAAATTCTTTCGTTTACCTCGACAATATCTTTAAGAGACACTTTGAATACACTTTAATACTTCCATGCTCCTTAAATATGTTGAATAGAAAAATAAAATATGTTAATTATTGAAACATATAATATATATATACACACACATATATTTAATTCTTCTTATATTTAAAAATGCATTTTAGAATTTGAATAATCTAATATAAACAATTATTATATAAAGAGTAAATTACTATTTTAGTTCTTGTGATTTGGTCATTTTAACCATTTTGAATTCAAAAACGAATTTTCTAACAAGTCAAGCCTCATAGTTTGTATTTTATAACATTTTCAGTTCAATACATTAACAGAGTTAGAATTTTCAGTTAGTTTTTAATAAAATAACCAAAATACTCTTTAACTAAAATAGTTATTTTTAATAACCTCGGGGACCAAAAACGTAACTGCAGGACCAGTTAAGGATGATGATGCAACAGTTTCAAAAATTTGTAGAGACTTGAACACTTAACATATCAAATAGGGAACTGGTAAATAAAACAGTGAACAAGAGTAAAGAACACAAGTATTTGATTTTCAAGAATAATGTATATTGCTCTCAAGTATTTTATAATTGTTACAAGATTTAGTCCTAAGGATTGGTACATGAGATACTTTATACTACATCCTACAGTCGGTCATACTTTGAAGGCTAATTAGAACACTAATCTAGACAATAAGATCAATGTAAAGTCAAAAGACAGATTGTCTTTTGACTAGTGACTATAATATGTCATAGCTCAATCATTATCTATTAGAAAAAGGATAAAAGTACAATTATAAACTCTAAGATCTTAATCTACAGTTGACAAAAGTATGAAGATATCATTAACTGGTATAAGTTAGTGAGTCTTCAGAAGTGGTTCAACTTTTGTCAAAAACATGTCAAAGAAAGCATATATTCTCTATCTTCGGAAAAAAATCAGTATCTTGGCTTTGGAAGACTTTATCTTGAACTTTCAAAAGACTTCATCTTTGGTTTCAGAAGAAATGGTCTTTAGCTTCAGAAGATTAGACAATTAGGAATTTCTTCGTGTTTTATCAAATCTTTCGAAGTAACTTCCTTTGTACTTTAGAAAGCTTGCTAAGAGTTATTTGGATTGCATCAGCCTCTAAGGTAAATCTTACAGTTATTTATTTCTCACACAATGTAAGGAACTAGCTTTTATTTATTACAATATCGAGTGAAAAGCAAAAACTCAAATCATACGAGAAAAACAAAGATGTGAGAACTCCAATATGATGGATAAAGATCTTATCGCGTGGAAACTTAAAGTTTCCGTACGAGAACATAGGACTTTTCATGAGAAAACTTTTCCATGAGAAAACTTTTTCATGAGAAAACTTTTTCATATGAAATTTTTTCGTGAGAAAACTTTTTCATATGAAATTTTTTCATGAGAAAACTTTTCATGCAAAATGTTCGATGTAGTAACTGTCATTTGCGAAAATTTTCTCATGTAAAAACTTCACCATGTTTAAACTTCATCATCCATAAACTGTAAGTGGAAAATGCTGGATGATTTGAATTTTGGTACTTAAACAAGGGGTTTTTTGTGATGTTGATCAAGTTTAAGATTCTACATCTATAAAATTTGATTCATGACGTTCATGAATTGAAACTTGACAATGTGTGCTTATCTTATCTTACTAATGGGGATAATGATCGAACATTGATTAAGTGAAGATTCAAGATTGTTTGGTATTCTTGCTCCAAAAATATAGGCTCATTACATCTTACTTAGGGTGAAGAATACTTTAGTTGATCTAGTTTGTTGTCACAAAATCTTGTTGTCAGATTAAAGAATCAGGTTCTTCGGGAATCCAAAATGGAAGTTGGATCTCTCTATGATATACCTAATACATCTTAAGTTATAAGTAATCAAGATCGAATAGTTCAATATTCATTCAGACGTGATATCCTTTATGAAGATATAGATTAAGAGGAGTTAAAGCTGAGGGGGAAGACTGAAGTGAAATATACCCGGATATTGGATAATTCTTGAAGATGAGTGACTGAACTCAATTATAACTTGATATCATAATCCATAGGGGGAAACTGTAAGGAACTAGCCTTTGTGGATTACAATATCAAGTGAAAAGCAAAAACTCAAATCATACGAGAAATACAAGGATGCGAAAACTCCAAGATGATGGATAAAGATCTTATCACACAAAAACTTCGAATTGCCGCCCACACGAGAACATCTGGATAGTATATATAGATGTTTTTCCTTTGTATTTCAATATGTGTGTTCATTTTTAAAGGTGCTCTGAAAGTAAAAGAGCATATAGATCTGTGATAGGCCACCCAAAGGGAGCTCACCTCGGGTGGATCGAGCTTAAACAATGTAAACTCCTTTGGTTTTGTAATCATTTGATTCATAATATTCGATTGAGTTTGTTTGAAGTTCGTTAATATCACACATGCACACGTCCTTCATAATTTGATTATCAAGTGCAACAATATATGGAATCGATCGAGATGAGAACTTTACACACAAACATATATATAGCCAAAGATCATATGGCCAAATTTGTTGAGAAACTAGATGATGGACACTTTATTGGATACTCTTCCCAAACTAAGGATTATAGAGTATACAATCTTAGAACTAGAGTAGTTGAGTAGTCAACCAATTTGACCTTCTCTGTAAGATTATAGTGACCCTTTTTAGGATAAATCTTCTCACTCACTTCTGGTTCTTCCTTCACTATCTACTCTTCATCTTCATCCTCTTCTTAGATAGGGTCAATGAGTAGCAACTCATCTTGACTAGTTTCACACCTTGGAGATCTTACAGATAATAATGTGTGTGGAGGAGCTATCTCACTTGAACCAACTCCCTGCCTATATTGATAACAAATCTTTGCATATAAGGATAAGGATATGATGTTCTTGAAAGTTTTCTCTTCAAGAACACACTTTTCTGTTTTGGCTTTACTAATCATAATCTCGTCTTGGCATTCAGTTATCTTGGTAATTAGATCTTTGATTTAAGTCATGTAATTTGTGTGTTCATTCTTAAGATTTCAAATTGTTTACTCTATCTTCTATTTTAAGTTTATGGTTATTTTCAGCTCTTTTAATAATATTCAAAGACTCAAAGTTAGATCTCACTTCCAAGTTATATAATCTATACATGTTTACTTTAGTAATGCATTCAGGTGTACAGAGATGTTCCAATACCTTATCTTCTTGATGGTCGGCCATCAGTGCTTGATTTGGAGAGACATCCTCTGCATGAAAGCTCCAGTGAAAGCCTCCCTCTTTAATATCAACAACAGCTTGTTATTTTGTTTGGCTTGGCTTCCTATATCCGGGACCTGCATTAGGGTAGCATGGTCTGGATTGTGCTTGGCCACCATTTGTCCTTGGTTCCTTACACTCCCTAGCAAAAATGTCCCATCTTGTTACAATTGTAACACTTAACTTTGCTTTTATCCAGTTCAAACTTTTCACTAGTTACATTGCTAGGAAACTTTCTTTTAGTTCTCTTGTAGAACTTCTTGGCTCTATGAGTGAGTAAAGCCATACTGGACTATCTCCATATACTCCAAGTCATCTGGATGGATACAATCTAAGTTTTCAAGAGTGGAGAGAGTTTTCACAACTTTCATCAAAAAACACAAAGGCTTGAGATGAGCTTGTATCTTGAAATAAGATTCCTTGGATGTAGCTTTCCCTTGGTGTCTTTGAAAAGGTGAAGAAAGGGCCCTTTTGTGAGTTGTCAAGCAAGCATATGAGATGATGCTATGGTTCTCTGCTATCCATTTTAACCTCATGCAGGGTTAAACTCTATTGATTGCTGAAAGAGATGAGGGATAGACTCTGCACGTTCATCTCCATCTAGTAACTGCTCAGGATACTATATAGCTTTGTGTATATCTCTTTATGGCCACACAGTAGTGAGTCAATTTTTTAGAAAGAGAGAACATGAACTTCCTCGTAATGTTCCTATTCTCAAGCTCAAATCCAACATCCATCAGAGTCCCTACAACCTCAACATACCTAAAGTAATATTGAGTCATAGTTTCACCTATTTTGTAGATGAAGTTCTCAAATTGTTGCTTCATGAGATCATTCTTGTTTTCTTTAGCTTTATTAGACCCCTTATACATAAGCTTTAGTGCATCCAAGAGCTACTTAGTAGTTTTGCACTTCTTGAAGCCTTTATAGATAGAGTTAGGAAGAGACTTAATATGAGGTCCTAAGACAACATATCTCCACATCCTGCTTTCTTAAGACTTGATGAAGTATTCCACTCTTTGACACCAAGTGTTAAAGTTATCAATAGTGATTAGTGAAGATTTGGTCATAGTACTAGTTTCCATGTCGACCTTAGTGAGAGCTGCCATTTAAGCTGGTAAACATTTTATGAAACTAAAGGGGTTTAAGATGATTAGATCTTATAATCAAGAGCCTAAAAAGATCTAATACCAATTGCAGGATGGGTTAAGGGTGATGGGGTAATAATTTCACAAGGTTAAAGAGACTTAAACAGTTAATAGATCAAATATGAAACCAGTTAATGAAACAATGAACAAGAGTCAAGAACACAAGTAGAACACGTGTATTTGGTTTTAGAAAATGATGTATATTGCTCTCAAGTGTTTTATAATAGTTACAATGCTTAGTCTTAAGGACTGGTACATGAGATACTTTATACTACATCCTATAATCGACTATACTTTGAAGGACATCTATAACACTAATCTAGACAACAAGATCAACGTAATTTCAAAAGGCATATTGCCTTTTGACTAGTGACTATGACATGTCATAGCTCACATCCTTATGTATTACAAAAAGAATAAAAGTACAAAATAGAAAGTTATATACTATAAAACCTTAATCTACAGTAGACAAAAGTATAGAAATATCATAACTTGTATAAGTTGGTGAATATTTACATATGGTTGCCGAAAGTGGTTTAGCTTTTGCCAAAAGTACGTCAGAGAAAACATGTCTTCAGAATAAATCAGTCCCTTGGCTTCAAAATACTTTGTCTTGAATCTTCGGAAGACTTCATCTCTAGCTTCAGAAGAAATAGTTTTTGGCTTCGGAAGATTTGATACTTCTTGAATCTCTTTGTGTTTATCAAATCTTTCAAAATAACTTTCTTTGTACTTCAGAAAGCTTACTAAGAGCTATTTGGTTTATATCAAATTCTGAGGTAACTCTTGTAGTAATTATTCTCTCACAAAAACATATATATATATATATATATATATATATATATATTATATCATACAATATATATACATGAAATGTTTTTATTATATTATTCAAAGTTTTTAAAATTTATTTTTAAATCGCTTGGTTTTAAATGTTGTATCTAAACCATTCATCTTATCTAACAAGATTATAAAACCGTTTGCTTTATTATACTTCTTGTTAGGATCTGGTATTTGAACGAAACACCAACTGATTAACGTGTTAAACCAAACCAAATAGTGCGGAATCCTATTTGATTGGCGATTCAATCAGTGAGAACGCACGCAGAAACAATAACGTATTGAATCTAACGTCAAGAATCGATTAGGAATCGATCTACAGCGTTCTATGAACTTGG
>BJCM01131699.1:0-17978 GCA_018326385.1 Flaveria bidentis
ATGTACTTACGTTCACAATATCACAAACAATGTCAGTAATCTGTGAATGAGATCTTAAATGATTTGAATCAATGAAATGAGTTAACCGAAGGTTTGAGTGTTCAGGGGAAAGTTTAAGAGTGTTTGAAGTGTGAATGAGATAAAAACACACAAGTGTTCTATTTATAATAACTGCAGATTTTAGGCGCATGAGCACTGTTTGTGCGCATGATGTCCTAAATTTCACCAAGTTATTAGGCGCATTAGCAGTCAGATGTCATGTGATTGTTCATATTGCAAATGGAACAATAACTGCTGAAGTAACAATCCTTAGTATTGTGATTTTTCATATCACACCATTTGTAATACATATCCTTTGATTCTTCATCAGAGTTGACTGCTTTCTTCTTCTTTGTCAACTTTTTAGGATTTGCATCCTTCTCTAATTTTTCAGTTGATTTATCATTTTTCAAGTTTTGAGGCTTTGATTTGTTTGCTATTGATTTTGCCTTCCGTAGATCATTACTGATTCAGTGGATTTGGTTTTCCACAGATCTGCTACTGCAGAAGATTTCTTTTTAGTAAAATCTGCTGATAGTTTCTTCTTTTCTTTTTCTACAGAAGATGTGTGTATTTTCTTAATAGATGTACACTTTTCTATCTCTTCCTTTGAAGGTTTTTGTTGAGCTATTCTCTTGCAAATAGTATTCAATATATTTCGTTGTTTTAGTGGATATGGCAACTTTGATTCTTCAAGAACTTTTGGAATGATTGTTTCAAGAGCAACATTCTTACCAATGTTCAGTAACATCATGTTCATCAGAATTATACAAGTCATCACACTCATCGAAGTCATATTCTGAGTCATTTTGTTTAATATTTTCTCATTCAGAAGACTCAGTTTCATTCACCTCAGTTTCATTGTGACTAACTTGTTGATTAGAGTTTGTTTCAAACTTGGTGTAAGGCACTAAATGATTTGACAAGTTGTTTGTCATTGATTCAAGTAAAGGTGAGTAATTATTATTAATAGGAGGTGCAACAACATTATATCCCAAATCATACATGTTCTTTGATTCAATATGAGAATTTAGTAATTTCTCATATTGCTAAGATGAAAGTTGAAACTTCTAAAGTTTCATTTTAGTTTATGCATGATCAGCCATAGATTTGGTTATGGAAGTGGTCAGATTCTTATCTTGGGCTTTTAGACTGTAATTTTCAGAAACAAGTTTATCTACATCCTATTGTAAAGAGTTAATTTTGATTTGATATAATTTATGTTCTCTTACATGTGATTCATTCAAAATCATTATTTCTTTAACTTTATCAGCCAGTTGTTAAGCATGGACTCTATATCTTTCAACTTCCTTAACACAGTTTGATGAACATAACCTATCTCTTACCTCTTTAGCCATGAGCGGAACTTTATTTTCGATATGAGCCATTAATGATTGATTTTCTTCCAAGACTTCCTTCTCATACATACTACAGTCACAGGTTCCATCGTGAAGAATGATCAGCCTAGTTTCTTTAGAGTTACTTGTTCCTGCTGATGTATTTGTGGCTGGTGGGGATGAGTTCGTTGGTTGTGGTTATCTGAAAGATCTTTGAGATGATGATGGTTGTTGAGACTCATGTTGCTATTGTTGTGCCAAGTCAGGATTTGATTATTGATTGCATTCTCTAGAGAAATGTCCATAGAGATTGCACTTGAAACATCATACATTTGACTTATCCACACCAATCTTTGATGATTTGCTTGTTATATCCAAGTTTTTATTTCTCCTAAGATATTGTTTAGCTTTGTAAGCAATCATTACCATTTGTTGTTGTAGATCCATCTCTTCTACTACATCTCGATGTAGTTCTTCCAAGTCTTGCTGGCAAATGTTAGCAGATGTTAATGAGCTTCTCAAGTAAGCTTGAAAACTTGAATTGAAAGCTACAAAGGTTGCTTTTTGTTCTTATGTGTCCAGAACAACAATGATGTGCTCAGTTTGGTTGATATTTCATGAAGACTTTGTTGTAGTTGTTTCTTTTCTATCATCAGATTTTTTTTCTTTTTCTGACTTACTTTGAGAATATTTTTTTGAAGGTTTTGATGCATGGAAACTTACTTCCATTTCATCTACAGTCAATTACAACAGTTGTCACTATTATTGTTGGAAATAAAGGCAATTCCAACATTTTTTATTTCTTTAAAATGATAGGGTGAGACATGTGTTCTCACACTCTTGTTTCTTGATTTTTCATCCATTTCAAGAGCCACAACTTTAGCTACCAATGTATCTAAACTAGTTGCTTTGAGGTCAATGGTGTTCTTGAACATGTAAACTGTTTGCTTCCAACTTTCTAGCAAAGTATGGAGCATCTTTTTGTTTAATTCCTCATTTGTATATTTCAACTCCAAGATATTCATCTTTGTTACAAGTTGCATAAATCTATGGAGTTGTTGAGGAATCGAATCACCCTTAATATGATGAAATGTTTCATACTGTGAGCGAAGAGTGTCTCTCCTAATTCTTCTGATTTCATCACTCCCTTCACAGAGTGTATGAAGAATTTTCCACAAGGACTTTGCTGTTTTGTAATTTTCACGTCTGATAAATATTTCTTCAGGTAAAGTCATACTAAGCAGGTTGAATCCTTTGTACTTATTGGTTGATTGTTGTCATTGTAATCTGGCCCAAAGAGTGGGTGGAATATAAGGACCCTTAGTTATTGAAACCCATAAGTCAGAGTCTGTATAATTCACATGATTCCTAAACTTGATTTTTCAGGACTTCAAGTCTGCTTTAGTTTCCAACTTTGAAGGTTGGTAGGATGATCCACCAAAGTTACCCATGTTTAGTTAAAGTCTAAAATTTTAACTACTAAACAGTATCGTTTGAGTAATGAATTAATTAGTGACAAAACTTAACAATAATTAAGCAATTGAGGTCACGAATTACTCAATCCTTTTAATAATAATTAAATTATTAAATCAAGGATTTTGTTAATGAATTAGCTCAAAATGTTTTGAAAAGTTGATGAATGTAAATCAATAACCCAGATCACTTATTCAATTGATTTGAGTAATGATCTAAGTTAATCAAGCAATGGAACAATACTCACTGAAAGACAATTCACTGTTTTTAGTGTTCACACAAAAACAAATTGCTTTTAAAACAAAGAGTCGATCTAATCAGCAAAACTAACAAATCTAATTAAAAACAAGCAGACAATTAAACACTTTTAACACTGATAGATCAATCGATCTAAATCAATGAGCACTTGGCTCTTATACCACCGATCAATCGATCTAAATCTTGTGCTGAATAAGTTGATTGTAAGGAATAGGTACACATTACCTAGAATTGGTCATTTATTCGATTAACTTAAGGGTGCAAGTTAGTTACTTAGTTTTCTAGATAGATTTAAATCCGACTCCATCAGTTGAAGGTTAAAAGGAAAGATATCCCGAATATGGTGTTTCGTATTAACTATGGATACTACGAGTTTTCAGTGATGTTATTTAGTGTTGGATCAAGTAAGGTTGTTGCATCCAAAGCAAACAGTTCAAACATTTTTGGTGTAACTAATGAAGAACTTCCGATGGCAAAAGCTGAACTTTAGAAGGTCAAGGATAAAAGATCTTCTGAAGAGGAACTCTAACTTTCGAAGACAAAATCTTCCTTCTTCCAAAGTTCAGCAGTTAGAAGAGTTCAATAAAAAGACTTCCAAAGTATGATGTCCTGAAGATCATCAAGCCTTGGAAGTAGACTCTTCCGAAGTATAAGTGGATTCGGAAGAACTTTCTGATGCCAGTTAACCTTTGGAAGAACCTGCTATGAACTAGTGGACATAAGTATGATCCTTATGATAGATCCATGCGAATCCTAGAATCACAATCACGAATTATCAATATTAAAGGAAATCAAGTTAATGTTTGCAGAATCAACATTAACCTTGTTTAATTGTTTGATGAATGATGCTTATGGCGAACATAATGATATGGACACAATTAATAAGCAAACAAGATTTGATCCAAATGTATTTCATTAAAGTTGATTAATGATTACAGATGAATAAACAATGAATGCTATAAATAATAAATTCTTTGAACATGTTAATGTTGATGTGATGACTTCTAAGATTTATGTTTGTGTGAATTGATGTGATTTTTGGGTTTTCCGTTTGGTTGTTCGAGTGTTTGTGTTCGTCTCTTGTGTCTATTGTGTGTTTTGATGTGAAACCTAGGATCCATATTTATAGGCAAGGGTGTTTCAGTTAAGAAAACACCGGATCTCTTAGGATTTGCACAACAGTCTTGTTGACGTGTTGACTTGTAACAGTTGTATTATTTTAGATACAAGTGTTTGGACTCCGCAACTGCATAGTCTTCCATAGGTGATTGTTAATCCATAGGAGTCTTGTTCTTCTGAAGTTACATTGTTCTTCCGAAGCTATCTTGTTCTTCCGAAGTTACTTTGTTCTTCCGAAGGGATCTTCACTTCCAACTTCAGAGCTGGTTGTTCATCCGCAGATGATCTTCGGATGTATTTTACTTGTAAGAAACATATCTACGGAAGAACAAAATGTTCATCCGTAGATGTTTCTTACACATGATTAATTTCAGTAATTCACCAATTATATTAGTTGTACCTGCACTCATACACAAATCAACACATATATGGGTTAACCTATATATAAATAATGCATACATCATAGTGATGAATAATAATCATTCATCACAAGTATTGATTAAAGTTCTAAGCCTATACAAGATGATGTAGATCTATTGTTCCTCGATCTAACATATTGCATGACACTTACCCACACTCGTGTAGTTGACCATACGGCATTCCACTGTCCATTTCTTATTAGTTAGTATAGTTACCAACTTTAGTTGGTGACAAAGGTAAGTCATGGACTTGTCATGACTACCAAATCTTATATAGTAATTTATCTAGGATACCTTTCCTTTAGGAATGTAGTATCTGCTTTAGTCGTAAGTTTCCAGCTGGTATCAAAGTATAACCGGTTGTAGATAGTAGTTTATATAGTTCTCATTGTAACTCTATAAACATGTTTGTAAGAGTCTTGTAAAACTTTGAGTTGAAAAGTAATAGATACAAGTATCTTGGAAAACTATCTTCTTGTGTTTGTCTACTTAGTATATTACTATCAACTCTTAAGGGATTCTGCATGATCAAACTGAGTGACTTAGTGAGTTTGAGAGATAACACATGTGTTGAGTGAAAAAACCGATCTTGCAATTGGTAAGAGCATCTTAGGCTCTTGATTGTGAAGTCTTACCATCCAAATCAAAAATTTTCTTCACTCACACTTTCAACTCACTCAAAATGGGCCTTAACCAAAAATCATTTGAAGGTGAAATGGGGACAATGTCTAAAGCTCCCATCATCACCCTTGAAAACTTCAGATCTTGGAGAAGACGTATTGAATGTTTCATTAGGTATCAAGACAACATGATGTTAAAATCTATCACCAATGGCCCTTACAAGCCAAAGGTTGTAGTACCAGATGGAAATGATGCTATGATAGAGAAGGATGTTGAACACTATTCTGATGAAGACCACAAGCGACTAGAGATTGATAGAAAAGAAATTATTGTTCTTATGACTTCCATACCCAACTCCATCATGGTGGGATTTGAGCATTTCCAGTCAGCCAAATAACTATTTGATGCTTTTTCTTAGATGTATGCCCACTCCAACAACTCCAAGAAAGATTCCCTGAAGCAACAGTTTGAAAACTTTACTTATATTACTAGAGAGACCCTTAGCAACAATAATTCAGGTATATGGATCTTATTTCATCACTTCAGTTTGTGGGAGTGTCTCTTGAGATGAGAGATCTCTTAAGAAAGTTCATGAGTCGCCTTCTAAATGAGTGGACTTGCTACTATGTCTCTATCAAGAGGACAGAGAACTTAAACTCTCTCACAATGACTAAACTATAAGGCATCCTTGATGGATACAGTGTAGAGATGGAAAACAAGATAGGCCAGTAGGTGAGCAGACCCTCAAGCCTTTCTGCTAGCAATGCTTTAATTGTTGCTGAAGGCTCAAGACCCCTAACCTCAGCAGTACCTGACTTACTCTCAACAGTCATCTTGGTTCTTCTGGGCCATACATTACCTTTCTTGAGACTCCAAGGTCTTAATAGGCTTAGGTAAGTCCTTTCCCGGACAGCTGTGCCTTTGTCTTCAGAAATGGGCATTCCAGTGACTTTCTGTTTTGCTTTGATGATCGGGAATGTTTCAGCCTAGATGACGTTGAATACATGGACATTGTCTAACAGATGTATTTTTTAACTTACATGGCAAAGAAGATTTTTTAAGAGAACTGGAAGGAAATTTCCCCAAAACCCAACTAAACGCAAGCTTGGGTTTGACAAGAAACATGCCAAATGTTACAATTGTAACCAACTTGGCCACTTTGCCAAGGAATGCAAGGCTTCCCAATCCAATCCGGAAACCTCTCAATCTCCCACACATCCCTCCACACCTAAAGCCACCGGGAAGTCAACTGAACAACACACAAGTGTTGTTGTTCAAGAGGTGGACTGGAGCTTCGTAGGGCAGGATATGACTCCTACTCAAGAATTGATGGTTGCAACTGATGACAACAAGGTATTTGAACACCTCTTTACTTCAAAGTGCATTGCTAAAGTTAAATTGTATCAAGACTACATTATGGAAATTAAGTCTGATATTGAGTCTTTGAAAATCCTTAAAAGTGATTTAAAAGGGTTGAATAAAACTATTAAATGATAATTGAAGAGTTGGAGAAAACTGTGTCCTTTTTAAAACATGAGCATACCAAATATAGGACTCAAATCAAAGATTTAATCTCCAAATTATGTAAGGCTTAAGCGTAACTAGTCACAACTGAGGCATAATATCGGGAGCATGTTATCTCTAAGCAAAACTTTCAAGTCATTCTTGAATCATCCTCCCACTCAATCAAAACAAATGTGGGTTGGGAACCAATGAAATTCCTCCACCACATTCTTATGAGTCTATTAGACAACCAAGATGTGGGACCAAAGAGCAAAAGGTTCCAACTGTTGACCCACCACCTCATGAGTTAAAGAGTGATGCAACTATAGAGACTATCATAGGAAAGGATGAGGTAAATCAACCCATTATCACTAATGATGATCAACCCCTAACCACCAAAGCTAGAAGAAATAGGGCTAAGGCAGCCAGAAAACTACCAAAAAAGTGGTTGAATCCAAGCTGAAAATAGACCCAAAACAAAAGGGTGTGTTCATTTCAACTGGGTTCTAGGTGGTTGGAAACTATGATCCTGGAAAGGAATGTAATACCAACACTCCTATCCTACTAAAGGATTAGAAGTTGAAGGAGAAGACTATTGATAAAGATAAAAAGAGCAAGAAATAACAGTCTTCACATCCCACAAATGTTAACATTGCATGCATAATGTGTGGTTCAAAAAATCAGATGGCTAAAGATTGTTACTACAATCCTGCAAGTGCACATTATGCAAATAATGTTAAGAAAGAAGGATTTATGGAAGGTTTCACATTTGGACACTATCACATGGTCCAAGTGATAAGGAAAGGAAAGATGAGGAAAAGAAAGCTTGTCTTCGAAGCAAAGTTGCTTTCGGAAGAAACTCATTCTTCTAAAGGGAACAACTTCGGAAGATAAGGCTAAGAAAAGTCAAAAGAACAAAATTGTTCCTTTGAAACCTTCTGAAAAGAAGTCTGCTTCGGAAAAAAAGTTGAGGAAAGCTTCTTCCGAGAAGAAAGAAACCTCAGAAGTATGTCATGCTACCCAAGCTTTATCAAGCTCATCTACTTTGATCAGCCAAGGGATGGATAGGAAGATTAAACAAGATGTTGCAACCCAATCCTCTTATTCACAAACATCTATTGAACCTCCATGCATACACTTTGGTTCAATTAAATCCTCATTAGTAGAAAAGCCCAAGACTAGAAAAGTTTGGGTTTCAAATAAAAACTAACTTTCACCTTATGTGTATGGACATCCACATGACAAAATGACAATGTATGGATTTTAGATAGTGGATGCTCTAGGCACATGATTGGAAACTGATCTCTTATTCAACAAATACAACATTTTGATGGAAGTCCTTTTTAATTTGGAGGTGAGACTGGAAGATACATTTCCAACAGCAATGTAAGAATCAACAAAGTAAACTTTGTCAAGCATCTTGAACACAATCTTTTGAGTGTTTTCAGTTTTGTGAACAAAAGCACCAATTATTTTCACAGAACATGAGTGCATTATCCTCAAACTTAGGATGTCAATTCGTCGGGAATTGGTGCCTCTTATATCTCCTATGAAAGGGGATATGTACAAGGTGGATATGAATAATGCTTCCCTATTAGGTGAAGTATCATGCCTTCTTTCCAAAGATGATGGTGACGAGTCAACTTTATGGCATAAAGGAATGTGTCATTTAAAGTGTAAAACCTTGTATAAATTGGTTAAAAATAACTTGGTACATGGTTTGCCTAAAAATGCATTTCTCTGCAAAGATAACTATGTTGCATGTTTGAAAGGAAAGCAACATAGAGCATCTCATAAATCCAAAGTAGTTAACTATATCACCACTCCATTACACTTATTGCACATGGATCTATTTGGTCCTACAAGAATAATTAACATTGGAAGGAAATCATACTGCCTTGTGATCGTTCATGATTTTACTAGATTCGAATAGGTTTTCTTTTTAATAACTAAAGATGAAACTACTAAAACTTTAAAATCTTTTATTCCTAAAATAGAAAATCAAATTGATCATATTGTTAAGATTATTATAAGTTATCAAGGGACTTTGTTTAAGAATCAAGTTCTTGACACATTCTATAAGTCAAAAAGGATTGCAAGATAGTATAGTGACCCTAGAACTCCTCAACAAAATGATGTTGCTAAGAGGAGAGATAGGACACTTATTGAGGAAGCTCAAACTATATTAGTTGATTCAAAGCTACCTCAAACATTTTGGGCAGAGGCAGTTATCTCTACATGCTATGTGCAGAACAAAGTTCTTTTTGTTAAGCCACATGGGAAGACCCCTTATGAGCTATGCAACAAGAGGTCACCGTCAATGGCTTTCCCCGATCCTTTGGCAGTAGGTGTATCGTACTTAACACAAAGGACAGTGTGAAAAAATTTGCTAAAAAGTCAGATGATGCTATCTTTGTTGGATATTCCTCCAACGCTATTGCCTATAGAGTTTACAACATTAAAAATCAATAATTTGTGGAATCATCCAACATTGTTGTTAATAAGCACACTCCTTGTGTTATGGGGAATGGACCTGATCATATCTTTGATTTAGAATTATTTCCAAACTATTCTAAACCTTCTTCTATGAATGTTTTAGCTAGAATAGGTACTCAAAGTGATTCTGATGATGACCAACTGTTTGAGTTACCCAGACCTCATCCAAGTTCTCTAAGAAATGTTGAAAATCAAGCTCCCACAATTGGAAGATTTAATAGTATAATTATCTAAAGAACCAGTGGAACTTCAACAAATTGTTAAAAAATGAGCCTCAAAACTCGTTCAGTGGCAATGTACAACACCAAGTTGATGGAAGCAACATTTTGAAGAAACAAGCAACTGTTAATGTTGTTTCATAACTAACTAATACAGATGTTGTCTCTCCTTCATTTAATCAGTCCTAACTAAATGAGTGTGAGACATCAGTTGGACCAAGTGTTCAAGTTTTTGAGCAAAGCATCTCTAATTTGGATCTATCCATGTAACTGGATGTAATTCCTAGGCAGAGGATTCAAAACACTCACCCAACTGAGAACATCATTAGAGATGTTTCTGAAGGCGTGAGAACAAGGGACAAACTCATAATGTGAATGTCTATTTGTATTCATGTTTCTTATCATAGATAGAACCAAAGAAGGTAAAAGAAGCCTTGAAGGATAGTAGTTGGGTTTAATCAATACAAGAGGAATTGCTATAATTCAAAAGACAAAAGGTTTGGAACCTATGTCCTTTACCATCCGGTCAAGTACCTATAGGCACTAAATGGGTATTCAGAAAAAAGAGAGATGATAGAGGCATGATTATCAAAAATAAGGTAAGACTGGTAGTTCAAGGGTACACACAATAGGGGTGAATTGATTACACAGATGTCTTTGCACCTGTTAGAATACTTGAGGCGGTGTGGATCTTTCTTGCTTATGCAACATCCAAGAATTTTATAGTCTACTAGCTTGTTGTCAAGTGTGCCTTTCTATATAGGGATATAGACAAGGAAGTCTTTGTGTGCCAGCCTCCAGGATTTGAAAACCCACAACATCCCACTTATGTGTTCAAATTGGATAAAGTTCTCTATGGGTTGTACCAAGCACCTAGGCTGTGGTACGAGACTTTGTCTCAGCTTCACTTGAAGAATGGTTATACTAGAGGGACCATTGACGAGAATTTATTCATAAGAAAGTCTGGGAAATACATTTTGCTCATGCAACTCTATGTTGATGACATCATATTTTGTTCATCAAATGATCAAATATGTAAGGACTTTGAGAGCATTATGTAGAAGAAATTTGAAATGAGTTATATGGGAAAAAGACTTTTCCAAGGAATTCAAGTAAAAAAATGAAAGAAGGGTTCTTTATCAATCAATCTAAGTATGTTCAAGACATCTTAGAAAGATTTGATATGAAAGATTGCAAGCTAGCAGAGACTCCAATACCTAGAAATCACAATCTTTGTCCTGAATCTAAGGGGAGGATACTGATCAACATTAGTATAGGGCAACCATTAGATCTTTGATGTATCTCACAACAAGTAGACCTGATATCATGTTTGCAACATGCATCTGTGCAAGATATCAGGCTGCGCCAAAGGTGTCTCATCTAGTTGATGCTAAGAGAATCCTCAGATATCTCAAAGGATCACCTAAAGTAGGTCTCTAGTATTCAAGGAACAACAACTTCAATCTCTATGGATACACTGATAGTGACTATGGTGGCTAAGATCAACAAAAAATCAATATCAGGAGGATGCCAATTTCTTGGTGGAAGGATAATCTCATGGCAATGCAAGAAGCAATCCTGTCTCAACATCTACTGTTGAAGGTAAATAAATTATTGTTGCTAGTTGTTTTGCTCAGCTGTTATGGATTCAAAACTAGATGTTAGACTATAGATTCAACTTTATAGGAACTCCTATCCATATTGACAACAAGAGTGCCATTTCTATTACAGAAAATCTGGTTAAGCACTCAAAGACAAAGCATATTAATATCAGATACCATTTCATTAGAGATATTCATGAGAAAAACTCAATTAAACTAGTCAAAGTTAATTCAAATGAACAATATGTTGATTTGTTCATCAAGTAATTTGATGAACAAAGATTTAGGTATCTTATTACGGCTATTGGGATGATAAACATTGAAGAGTCTTTCTCATTTGAAAAACCTTTTCAAATTTGTGTCTTGTCCTTGTCAATACAAGTTAAGCCCTATTACAAAATGTCTTTCTTCAAATTTTTACTAAGTGAAAGTTCTTCTAAAGAGAAATTAACCCTCGAAATATGTCATACATTTCTTCTGAACGATATTCCTCCAAGGTTAATCCTCTCTTCCAAAGTGTTTTTAGTCTCGAAAAAAGCATTTGATAAGATATCAAAGCTACTTCAGAAATTTAATAAGCTTCTCCCCTCGGAAGGCCTTCTTACTCTTTCGAGTATGTTACCTTCGGAAGTAAGTTTAGCTTCGGAAGAAGATTACCTTCGGAAAAGATTTTACAGTCGAAAGAAAGCTTTACTGTGTAACTTAAATCTTTTGGTCCCCACTCTGAAAAAGTCAAAGATTTTATTAATGATGTCAGGAATATTTTAAATGGATTTAAACTTACTGTCATTTTCACATCATACCCCAAACTATGATTTCACCTTATCAATCCGCCATTTCACCCATTCAAATACTTCCGACCTATCCTTTTAATCTTTTTACCAATTTCATAACCCTAAGTTTCCTTCATCTCCTATTTTACTCGGAAAATCAACCTTATTTCCTGTATAACTTTCTCAAACAATGGCACTAAACCCTCGTCACAATCAAGTTGCACTCCTTGACTCTTCTAAGGATGTTGAATTCGTAGAAAGCATCCACTTCCTCACCCAAATGACCTACTACACCACCCTAACTATCAACCCCACTATTTACTCAATCCAAATGGCTGTGTTTTGGGCAAATGGATGGATTATAACCCTAAACTGAGTTAGGGTGCTTAGGTCAAATATTTCTAGCTAAGAATTGATCATATCAGAATAAATCATCTGGGAGCATCTCAAGCTTCATGATGAAGGATCTTCTACGGAATTCTCCAAATCAAACCTAGATGACACATATACCTAGATGTGATATGGTGGTGATGTGAGCAGATCCACGTTATACAAGTTCAATTTCTTTGTTAACTAGAAATCCTGCTTCACATTGTCCTTCATTGCCTATCAAATAAGTCTGGTGGCTAGGATTAATATCATTATAAACTAGGATGCCTAGTTCATTGGTAGGTAAAAGGCCTTTGTTTCAACTACTCAAGATTTGTGTTGACCAATCTTATAGGAAACCATCAAAGGGAAATATTTTACATGTATCCCAGGATTATTCAACATATAATCAACTGTGAGTTGGATCAGAGTAAGCATGTGTGTGCAGCTGCTCTTACTGTCCCTCACATGAGGTCATCCATCTTCAAGGTGTTGAAGAGGGTATCCACCAATATTACTGGAAGACATACCGAGCTACTTCTAGGTATGATTAAGCCAATGGCTCCTAGTGACATCCCTGTTAACCCGACAGGTGATGAACCCATACCAGCAATAACCACCATATTGCCAACTTTTCCTTCTCACCCCATCAAGATACATGCCAAAGATGCTCCAAGCGAACCCTTATTCAATCTCCTTTGATTGAACAAGTTCCCCGTATTCTATCCAAAAAGGCTAGAGTGGAAACATAGGCTCCCACTCAGTCTGAGGTCCCACCTTCCTTCCCAGTTGACCTCAATATGGGTATTGAGTGTCCTTAGTCTCAATCCCATAAGCCCCAAACCCAAGTTAAAAACCCTTAGGATAAGTCTCTGTACTCTCCTAACCAGCCAAAAATGGACAACCCCATCATAGGCTCAATGCCATTAGACATTGATCAAAGTCCTCGGTCATTAGGATTAACTTCCATATCCTTTACTAAACTTCTTATAGGTACTGATGAAGAAATCATGTCTCTTTAGGGCAATGAAGTTGATCAACTACACCTCTTTGAAGATCAACTGAGCCTAGAGAGATCTCTGATTTCTAGCCCCCATCAGCTAACCCAAATTAAGGTGAGTCCCACTAGTGTGGAAGGGCCTCATGTAGATTCCGTTGTCACTACTAAAGGTAACTCGTTGGACCCTCAAGATAGTGGTAATATATCTGAGACTGAATCTATGGCAACCGTGCCTTTTAATGACTCTGAATGAGACATCATTAAGCAAGGGAAACCAAGGCACCAAGAAACCACATCTGGTGGTGAGGATGAACATACTAGGTATGTTACCTCATCTCTCCATGATTCTTCTAAAGAAGATGAGGGAAGAATGCAACTCACCATTCAAGACCAACTTTCTAAAGACTCAAACCTTGAATCCAAGGTTAAAACTTTAGAGGATAGGTCTGCCATGCAGGAACTTGAGATTGAAAATCTCAAGGCTCTAACTAGCTGAGAAATAGATTGAGAGATCTGTTTGGCATGTACATGTACAAGTCTCTCTTACTTCCTCCTCTATCTCATATACCTCTCAAGATGATGCTACCAAAAAGGGGGAGAATGTTAAGAGAGAAACTCACATGGAGCATCAAAGCTTATTTCTCTCTACTTTCTCTTCAAGATATCCTGCTCAACAATCAACTGTTTTCCCAGAGCCTCCTCTTGTCATCCTTCAAGTGGATCCAAGGATGCTCATTGATTTGCATAAATTCCTAACCAAAATTATGATGAGCTCCTCCCTTGAACAGCCAAGCCTAGATATTGCTTTGGCATATTTTGGAACTGAAGAGCTTCAATGGTGGAATACACCATCTACCATTGTCAAGGAAGTTGGTTAACCTAAGGTCCACATTGAACTTGAGATTGGATTCGAAGGGGATATGTGGAATGAAGGCCTAGAAACTAAAATATTTGGGACAAATAGTGAAATGCCACTAACTTCTAAAGCTGTAGTAAAAGCTGTGGAAGAAGTATTTCAAACTTCCGAAGCTGAAATCCAAGTTGCAGAAGGACTATACTCTCTACCGGATGATCTAAATATCACAAATGCATCTTGTACTAGTATCTGAGGAAAATAGTGAATACATTCTCAAAACACCTATCACTCAAACATCATCATCTTATAGACTTAAATCACGACCCACCAACCTGAATCCTCTGCGCAAAAACCTCCAAAGTATTTGAATTGGGAAGAACTACAAGAGGAAGAAAGGTTGGAAAAGCTTGAAAAGACAGGCTTCCCTTTGTGAAACTCTTAGCTGCAAATAGCAAAGTAGTTTTAGTCCATCAGGAGGCTATCAATAATCAGAAAAGGGTGGAGATTATTCGCAGGCTTGAAAATCTAGGTGCAGTTATTGAAGATTTTCTCCTCCTACCACTTTTGGAGTTGGTGGAGTTAGAGAAGGCAACCCTTCTACAAATAGAACAAGTAGAAGCAACAAGTTTGGGCTTAGAAGAGGAAGAATTGAGAAATAAGGAGGAAGTTGGGCGACAACTTAAGGAACTTGCTCCTTATGATAATGATATGGTCTTATGGCTTTTCAAAAAGGTAGAAGAGCAAATGAACAAAAAGAGAAAGGGGCTACTAGGGAAAAACTGAAGGAGAAGAAGAAGAAGGAAGAAGAAGCTCAACTTGTAGCTGTCAAGAAAATAGGATATAAAGCCTGGATAACGGATTATGTCAGGGCCCATGGCTTCTCTGGCAGGCAAGTTGGCCCCATGTTCGTGAAAACCCTGTAGCGATATTTCAGTGACATCAAGGCTGACATTCACTCAGGAAGAATGAAAGAGATATATAAAAGAATGCAGGGGATGACTTCTAAACCCATATCATAACCACAACCTCAATTAGAACCAACCCCTCTTCCACTCCCCATCAAAACCGAACCAACCACTAAACCTTACACTCCCGAGCCCACACCATCATCCATACCCACTCTCACACCAATTATCAAAACAACCACCTCCACTACTTATCCTTAAACCCAAAACACTCCCCAAAACCTAACTATCATCTACCCAACAACCACCCATGTCATCCTCTCAACCTTCTAAACCTCTTTCCTTAGAAGAGTTTAAGGATATCAAGTTGAAGCTGATCAAATGTACTCCACAAAGCGATATCTCTTGTGAGGAAGGGTCTATCAAGCTAACCTTCCTTAATGGCTCCTCATGTTACCTTAGAGGAGAATGATTCCTTGATCTGCCTTGAGGAACATTGGACCAGGCTCTCAAACTCTTGGCAACTAACTCTGACTCTCTTGAAGAAGAAGAAAATAAGCAAAGAGTAAAGTTGGTGACTTTACTAGACACTGGGAAGGAAGAAAAATTACAATCTCAACCTCTTGTTCCTAGGAAGAAAATAGTACATTAGAGGTTTGAAGACTTTTCTCACAACTTTGTTGTGGAAAGAGAGAATGGTGAGATCAACAAGCTTAATGCCACCTCTTTGCTACACTTAAGCTGCTTTGATATTGCTGAATTAACAGAAAACCATTATCCAGTCCCTCCGACGAAAAAGAAGGATCAGCAATTAAAGGCAAAGCCTTTCTTCAAATGGTTAAAGTTCCTTAATTGGAATCTATAGCTAGATGGGAGTATGACTAAAACTCCCATCAACTAACTCTCTTTAGAGGATCACAACAAAGGGTACATATCATTCAAAGTGACAGACTTGATCTACTATCTACGACGAATTTGTACAAACTTCTCAACACTACATCAGGAAAGAACAAAGATGTTGGACCCTGAAAGTATCATACATGCCGATTCAATTGGTGAATTGATGGTTGCTCTGCTGAGATCCCACAAGTCCAAAAATTAATGCGGATGAAGATCCTGTATTTGAAGAAGACGTATTGGCTTATCGTATTTGTTAATGCGGAAGGCAAAAAACAAATGCTGACAAGTATTTGTTCTTCCACATTAACAAAAGCGGAAGACGAGAAGAAATGCAGACAAGACTTTGTTCATTTGCATTTGCCAATGCAGATGACCAGACAAATGTGCATAAGTATTTGTTCATCCGTATTAACTAGTGCAGATGACCAACATACTAATGCGGAAGATCAAGTAAAGAAATGCTGATCAAGTCAACTCATCCGCATTTGCCAATGCGGATGAACAAGAAATACGTATAAAGACTTAGACTAGTTCTGATGTAATAGGCCAGGGGTAGTTTAGTCATTTTGTAAAAGGCATCTTGTCTGCCTATAAATAGAATAGAAAACCTCGTACATGAGCTGACGGTCGATAGACAATTAGAATATATTTTGTCTTTTAGGTGTATCATTACTGTTTTATGCTAAAACCCTAGCATTTATTGTAATCATCATCTTATTCAGTACAAACAAGCTTTTATGAGTATTTCTTCTGCATTGAATGTTTATTGATTGTTTGTTTCCGCCTTTCAATCATAAACTCAATCATTATATTCGATCCTAAGTGAGAATCTCAATCTCACTACCCAGCAAAATGGTATCAGAGCTGTTGGTTGCTGAATTTATCTAGTTTTCAGATCTGATTTCAGTTTTAATGATGTCAAAAACAATGAAGAAAACAAGAAAAATGAAAAACAAAGTCCCTGTTCATCAAAAAAACCATTTGTTCATACCCAAAATCAGAAGAAAAACAAACAAATCTGTTCAAGTATGGTACGATTTGAAGAATCATGAACATGTTCATGATTATTCCTTCAAAATTTGATGCAATTGAACAAGATTAACATCAAAAAAGAAGAAAACAAATTTGTTCATCTCAAAATTAAGAAGAAAAACTTCAAAAAAAAGTAAAAAAATACTAGAAAACCTCAAAAATAAGTAAATTTTATGAAGAATAGAATATCACGGGATATGATATAATTACAGTCATTATATCATTCACTGTGCTTAATTTCAAAAATTGCAAGACTATCATGACTTACCAGATATGTTGGTAGGCTCAACTTGGAAGAGAAGATACATGCAATGATGAATTAAAATCTTATTCAATAGTGAAACACTCATCACAAAGTACAGGTATGTATTGGCTTATTTGATTGCATGTGTGTCTAGTAACCTAAACACACAAGGTAATGATACTTTATGAATCTCTTTCACCTACATCCATTTTCATCTTTGATTTCCTGAGCAAAGACCTGATGAAACATGCACATAGTGCAGATGTATTGATCCAAAAGATTCCCAATAAGGAACACATCAAAATTAGATGAATCTACAAAAGCAATTCATTCCAAGTGAATGAACAAAAGAACCCTATAATGGATCACCTTCTAAATTGAAGTGAAAAGAATCCCAATGTGGATCATCATGAAAAGGATTAAAGTAAAATAATCCCAATGAGGATCAATGAAATGAGTTCTCATAATTTAAGTAACCTGGTAAGGAAAGTTGTGAAAAAGTTCTACCATGCATTGTATAAGGATGGTTGATCATTCCATGCTTTATGTGTGAGGTAAATATTGAATAATTAAATCAACCAAATATGTGATAAATATTATTTGCATCAAAATATCAACCTGGTATGAGTTTTAGAGGACAAACATACCTTCAATCATCATGTTCATAAACATGTCCATTTTATCATAAAGGATGCACATGTGTAATGTAAGATTGATATGATCCCAATAAAAGATTTACTTCTCTTCATTATTAATAATCAATGTACATAATAGTCAAAAAGTTGTTAAAACTTTAAAGTTTCTATCCAGATGTG
>BJCM01131701.1:0-20809 GCA_018326385.1 Flaveria bidentis
CTATTACATCAGAAACTAGTCTAAGTCTTGATCCGCATCTTTGCTTGTTCATCAGCATTGACAAATGCAGATGAGATAATCTTGATCAGCATTTCTTCACTTGATCATCCACATTAGTATGTTGGTCATCCGCATTTGTTAATGCGGATGAACAAATACTTATGTGCATTTCTTCGGTCATCCGCATTAGTCAATGCGGATGAGCAAAGTCTTGTCCGCATTAACTTTTAGTCTTCTGCATTAGTCAATGCGGAAGAGTAACTTCTTGTCCGCGTTATCATTCTGTCTTCCGCATTAGTCAATGCAGAAGAGTAAACACTTGTCCGTATTAGTGTTATGTCTTCCGCATTAACAAATGCGGAAGACAACACTTGTTCCTTTCCTTAGGAGAATTTCATCCGCATTTCTTCTTGGACTTGAGGGATTCCAGCAGAGCAATCATCAAGTCACCCATTGAGTTGGCATGTATGATCCTTTTAGGGTGCACCAGGTTCATTCAAGACTTCTCTAAGATCGCTTCTCCACTAACCAAGTTGACCCGGAAGGATGTAAAGTTCGTATGGGGTCAAGCTCAAGAGAAGGCATTCGGGGAATTGAAAGCGAGGTTGACTCAAGCTCCTTTTTTGTCATTACCCAATGGAAGTGAAGATCTTGTGGTTTTTTTCCGATGGTTCCTACTCAGGGTTGGGGTGTGTGTTAATGTAGAGGGGAAAGGTTATAGCCTATGCATCCCGACAGTTGAAGGTTCATGAGATCAACTACCCTACTCATGACTTAGAGCTAGCAGTCGTGGTCTTTGCATTAAAGATTTGGAAGCACTACCTTTGTGGGACAAAGTGTACCATATTCACTGACCACAAGAGCCTGAAGTACTTCTTTGAGCAGAAGGACCTGAACATGAGACAAAGATGATGGTTGGAGCTAATATAGGACTATGATAGCGAGATCCATTACCATCCGGGCAAAGCCAACGTGGTGGTGGACGCCCTTAGCCGGAAAGAGAGACCCGAATCAATTCAGGTGAAAGCATACCAGTTGATCATGACCTCTGATATGATGAAGCAAGTTAAAGAGTTTCAAGATGAGGCAATGAAAGAAGATCATCTTAACTCTGAAAGAATGATAGGTCTGGTTGTGGAATTGGGTGAAAACACACTTTGTGTTAGAACCCGATTTGGATGAATGTGGATTCCTCATTATGGGGATCTACGTATGAAGATCATGGATGAAGCTCACAAGACTCGATACTTTATTCATCCCGGTGCTACAAAGATGTACCAAGACATGAAGAAAGACTATTAATGGTCAGGTATGAAGCGTGATGTGGTGGAGTATGTGAGTAAGTGCCTTACTTGCTTACATGTGAAGGCCAAGCATCAGAAGCCATATGGGAAGATCCAATCTTTGGATATACCGGAATGGAAGTGGGAGCACATCACCATGGATTTTATTACAAAGCAATCGCGTACCCCGAAAGGGTATGATGCCATATGGGAGATAGTTGACCGTTTGACGAAGAGTGCTCACTTCCTACCGATCCGAGAGACATATTCATCTGAGAGGTTGGCGGATCTTTTCATTAAGGAGATTGTAACTCTTCATGGTGTACCAGTGTCTATCGTGTCTGATCGTGACAACCGGTTTACATCCAAATTTTGGAAGAAATTCTGCGATGCTATGGGGATGAGGTTACACATTAGCACGGCTTATCATCCCCAGACTGATGGTCAGTCAGAGAAGACCATTCAGACATTGGAGGACATGCTTCGAGCATGTGTTATCCATTTTGAAGGAAGTTGGGAAGACCACTTACCGTTATCTGAGTTCTCATATAACAACAGTTATTATGCTAGCATTGGTATGCCCCCTTATGAGATGATATAAGATAGGAGATGCCGAACACCCGTGTGTTATGGCGACATTGGTCAGAAAGAGTTAGGGAGCGTCGAGGTAATCGAGGCTACGACTGAGAAACTTGAAAGGATCAAAGCCTTCATAAAGGCGGCCAAAGACAGACAAAAGTCGTATGCTGATAAACGATGTAGACCGATTGAGTTCTAGGTGGGTGACAGGGTTATGTTGAAAGTCTCACCTTGGAAGGGTATCATTTGGTTTCGAAAGTGGGGCAAGTTGAGCCCAAGATACATAGGGCCTTTCCAAATCATTGCTAGAGTAGGAGAGGTGGCCTATATATTAGAGTTACCAGATGACTTAAGTGGAATTCACCCGACATTCCATGTATCTCATCTGAGAAAATGTCTAGTAGATGAGGATATGATTGTTCCACTGGAGGATATCGAAGTAGATGAACGGCTCAATTATATGAAGCAACCAATAGAAAGGATAGGAAAGGATAGGAAAGGATCCGACTCTACGTGGGAGACTGAAGAAGAAATGAGGCAGTATTACCCATGTTTGTTCGAGGAATAACAGGTTTCATGGACAAAACCTATATAAGGAGGTGGACTTGTAACACCCGGTTATATTCTTTGAAGCCAACGAAAGAAGAAAAAGAAATAAAGTCCAAAGTCGAGGGACCAAACTTGCCAAAACGGGAAAACCCTTGAATGAGTGGGGGTATAAGAGGGGGAAGGAAGCCCACACCCTCCCCCAAACTTGTGAAAATCTGCCATAGAGAGAAGAGATGAAGAAAAGAGGTTTCAAGCTTCGTTTTCGTGGATTCGGGCGTGAAAGTTGAGGTGTAGCGGGTAGGATTGAAGCTCTACTCGACAGGGTTGTTTGTGTGAGTTCTAGGACCCCTCTTTTACATGTTTTCAACTGATTTTGGGGCTGGAACTCATGGCAAATCGTTTTTGGTTGTGTTGGGTGAAATCTCGTTTGTATGTGTATGTGTATATGTGTGATGCGGGTGGGGTTTGATTTCGGGCTTGGGTGTGCTTGTATGATGTTGTGGTTGTGTTTCTAGGGCTTAGGATGGTTGGTTTTAGCCTAGAGCACGTTAGAAAGGGGCTGGAAGTCGAAAACTGCAGTGCAGGTTCGAAGGGAATTGCATTCTGCACCCAGCTAGGGTTATGCGACTAGAAGCCATCCGACCGAATGGCATGCGACTGGAGGCCATACGGCCGAAAGGCATGCGACTGAAGTCCATGCGCATGGTGTGATGCGATTGAGAGTCATACGCATGATGGTCATGTGACTGAAGGAAATGTGGATGAGGGTCATGCGCATGGGGGAAATGCGGATGAAGGTCATACGACTGAATCCCTTATGCCCTAATACCATTCGACTGAGGTTTATTCTCATGGGAGTCGTGTGACTGATGTCCATTCACCTGGTGTTCATTCGCCTAGGTGTTCAGTCGCCTGGGAGGCCGTGCGACTGAAGAGTGCCCATACGCCCAAAAAGGGCTCTTGTGCCTGAAAGAACTTAGTTTATTTTCTGATTTTTGGAGGAACAGTATTATTTAGGCTTTGAATTGGGGGTTCATGTAAGTGACTTTTGAGGTCGTAGATGTTGTGATGGACTTGATGTATTATGGGTGCTTATGCACGGTTGTAGATGTATGTCATGTATGTATGTTGTGCGTTGTATGGTGATGCTATATGTTTCTGTTCATGTTCCTTGCTTTGTATGATTGTCTTCCCGTGGCTTTACCTTGTATGCTAATGAATGAAATGAAAAGTATTATGTAACGTAAAGTGGAAGATAATGAAAAGAGGAACAAAATGAAGAATGCATGCATTAATGAATGAACGAACGTAATAAAGGCTTGCAAGCAAATGTATGGAGGTTCACACTCAATGCGGAGTGTTAGCTCAACTGTGTGCGGGTTAGCTACCCCATAAGGATGCGCACTGGGCCTTAATCCGTGTGATTAAGCAAATGTATGGATGTTCACACCCAATGAGGGGTTGTCAGCTCAATTGTGTGCGGGTTAAATACCCCAGGAGGATGCACACAGGGGTTCAGTCTTTGTGATTGACCAGACGTATGGGGTCCTTGTCGCTTAACCCTTGATGAATTGCTTGGTGCTCTAGAGGGGGGTTAAGCACATGACAGGACCTAGATGAAAACGAGAAGATAATAAATGTACGAAATGACCGAATATGAAGATAATAACTATTATCTATGTGTACGTACGAATCACATTCTAAAGCATGGTATGATTTGAAAGGAAGTAAAGAATGGTTTTAAATGAAAGATAATGTATGTTTTATTTTAAAACTAGAACTCACTCAGCAACGCTGACTTTTATGTGTTTCCAGTTGGCAGGTAATGTTGCTGAGGATGGCATGGAGTGGCTACTCAGCTCTTTGGATGACATCCATTTTATAATGCTTTTGTGATGTAATGCAACATGTGTTTTGTGACTTGATAACGATGTATTGTTTTGCAAAAGCTTTTATCACGAAATGAGATGTCTATTTTAATGTTTCGCTGTGATGTTTTGTGAAGTATAAATGTAAATATATGTTTTATGTGCAACGATTAACCAGCTGTAAGCGTTCCGAGAACGGGGCTTTACAAGTTCGTATCAGAGCCAAATTTTAAGTGAAACGGGTAAATTTTCAAAATAAACCTAAACTTAAACTGAAAATGGGATAGAAAGGGAAGGGATGTCAGTTTGAGTAGTTGTGTGCCATGAGGTATTTTTGTAATGTTAATCGGTATTACGTGTGCATGTTACGTGGTTATGTGTTGTTTTTAGATTTAAATACTGATGTAGTTAGGATAGGTAATGCTCGGGGTATGAAGAGTAAAGTAAGTGGCTAATCACAACTGGCCACTGATGTAGTCAGGATAGGTAATGCTCGGGTTCAATTTTATCCAAATCAAATTAGGGTTCGTGAAGATTTGGGGAATAAGAAATTTATGTTTTTAAAGTTTTCAAAGGGACTTATTAGCAGATCTGGGCTTTAGCCCAATCGGTCACCACTTCAACCTTGTATGCAAGAGGTCTTGGGTTCGAACACGCCTCCGACATTTATTTATTTAAGCCAATTTTATATATTTTAAACTTCAAAAATTATACTAATATGTTATTAAATTAAAGTAAAAACTACCTTGTTAACTAAAACATTTTGAAATTATTAAAATAATTTTTAAAGAGTTTAAAACTTATAATTTTTGAATGTAATAACCTTTAAAGAATAACAAATGTTATAGAAAATATTATTAAGTCATTTATATGATTTAAATGTTGTAAATCTATTAGGGTTTGAAATTTAGATTATTTCACAACATTATAAATCTTCATGTTAAATAAATAATTATTCAAATAGTTATTTAAAGAATTATTTGAATAATTAACTATTCATCTATTTATTTAATCATGTTATATCATAATTAGATAATAAATTTATTCCTTAAACTTGTATTTAAATTCTTGAAAATTATAAAAAAATATAACTATTTATTATAATTTATTCTTATTTAAGAATTGGTATTATAAGACCTTTATAATAAATCATATAAAACTTAAAACCTTATAAAATGATTTAGATAATTATAAGGTCATTTAAACAAATGTTCAATTTAGTACCTTTACCGAATTTTAAATAACTAATTATTAAATTAATTATATCTTTTCACACATCATATTTAATCTTTATTAATTCAATAATTAAATAATTGAACCTTTCACTATCATTCTTATTTATATAATTGATTTATTCCAACTTTATTGAACCAAAACATAATCGATCACCTTATTTTATTTTATTTGATTTAGTTATTAAAAACCATCAAATTTCAAATGAAACCCTAATTCATGTTTACTCTTGAATCATATCTTCATTCAAACACTAAGACATCAACCCTTAGGTTGAATCGTGAAGGAAAACGTTAGAGAATCTTATTTTCTTATTATTTTTCAAAAGTGCACATTATACATCTTGTAAGATTTTCATGTGAGTTCTCTATGCCCCCTTTTAACTTTATTTCACACCTTTTGGGGTGAAACATGTTAACCTTATAAACTTACACTTGTAAACATCTTGATACTTGTAAACACACATGCAATTCATCTTTACTTTTTGTCATGGTTATTGATATTATTGTGAGTGTTATATCATATACATTATATGTTGATGATCATTAAAAATTGCTAGCCTGGTGACGTCCTAGATCTATGGGTCTGACAAGCTTTTTTGGTGCTAAGGCCGATATATTGCCGGCTCCTAATGACGTATGACTTGTTCATCATGGGAACCAAGTACACTTAGCCAATCGTTCTAAACTTGTTTAATCTTAATCTTAGTCGAGGTTTGATTGTAGCTATATGTGTTCTATAAACTTTAGACTTTATAACCATTGACATGAATTGCTACTTGTAAATCTTTATATATATGTATGCTTAACCCATGGAAACTCACCAACTTTCAAAGTTGACCCTTTATTTTAACATGTTTCAGGATTGCTACTTGAGGAACTCTTCTTGCTCATATAGGACTTGGACTTAGTTTAATTAAACATCTTATGTTGATGTTTATATATTTGTGGTATTGTAATGACTTATTTGTCTATTATTGTATAATGACAATTGGTATTTAATATTATTCCAACTTATTTAGTTCCATGTGCTATGAACAATCGTTTCACATTCGTCTGCCCTGATGATTCCGCCGTCAGTCGGGGTGTGACATACCTGATCCTACAGGAAAATCTGTGGATTATAGATTATATATATCAATGATAGGATCACTTATGTATTTAACTTCTAGTAGACCTGACATTATGTTTTTCGTGTGTGTTTGTGCTAGGTACCAATCAGATCCAAAAGAGTCTCATCTAAATGCTGTGAAGAGGATTTTCAAATATCTAAAAGGAAAACCTGCTCTTGGACTTTGGTATCCAAAGGATGGTAATTTTACTCTCTACTCATATTCAGATAGTAACTTTGGAGGTTTGCAGCAATACAGAAAATCTAAAACTAGTGGATGTCAATTCATTGGACCAATACTAGTTTCATGGCAGTGCAAGAAGCAAACAAATGTATCTGTATCCACAGTTGAGGCTGAGTTCATAGTTGCTTCAGCTGGTTGCTCTCAAGTTCTTTGGTTGCAAAACCAATTACTTGATTATGTTTACAACTTCCTTCATACTCAAATTTACATTGACAACTCAACTGCTATGTTTATTACTGCTAACCCAGTGCAACATAGTAAAACAAAACATATTGAAATAAGATACCATTTTGTCAGAGATTGCTTAGAAAAAGGTTTGATCAAGTTAGTCAAAGTGAATACAACAAATCAGTTTGTTGATTTATTCACTAAAGCCTTTGATTAAGTTAGATTTAATTTTCTAATTGAGTCTCTAGGTATGATTAACTTAGATTAATCATTATAAACAAGAAAAGCACGTGTCCGTCCTTGTAAATACTTATAATAATAATAAAATAAAAAAATTATCCTTCGGAAGATTTACTATTACCTTCGGAAGAAACTTCTAAAACATCTTCCGAAACTTAGAATAAAATTTTATATTGTCTTTCTATCTGTGTCATTTAATTTTGCATGACATATGTATGGGAAATGATAGTACACTATGCCTTTGCTTATTCCTGAATTCTGAAGAATCATTAAAATCTGATCAAGTTTCTTGATATGTGAGTAGAATCATCTTGAGTGGAAACTACACTAAGTGCATGTCAAATATAATATAAAGTATTTGTTTGTGGGAGACTTCATTTTGAGGAAACAACAAGTAAGTCTATGATAGTGAGACTGCTGCTGATCATGAAGAAGGTGAAGACAAAGGAAACTATGTTGATGTAATTGCCTATCGTGAAGATGATCTTAGTGATAAGGACATCCCTGTCAGCAGAAAGTATATGGTTGCTGAACATAACAAACTTGTTATCAAATCAAACAGTAGAAACCAAAGAATACAAGATTTTAAAGGATTGATAAAGGAAAAGGATAAGCAGCTAAAGCATCAAGAAGCATCACTAAAAAGACTAAGAGAAGATGCTCAAACTAATAATGAAGTAATTGATGCATTGCATGAACTTATTGAAGAACTGAAAAAGAAGAAAAGTGACCTTGAGGCAAATGCCACTACATCAAAATAGCCAAAAGAATCTGTTGAGATATCATAAAAAATAATCCAATACTCTCGAAAAAGGAAGTATTTGGAGTCACTTAAGAAGGAAGTAATCGAGGTTGAAGACTCACCCAAAAGATTAAGGTCTATATCACCTAAGCACACACCTTCAATGGTTGTATCAACTTCAAAGCCTATGTCTCATGATGAAACTAATAGTGATGAAGAATGGAAAGAGCTCACTAAAGAAGAAACTGACAAAGATCAAGAAGTATCAAAGGTTGATGATCTAATAACAACAAAAATAAATATTGTAAGAGAGGCCTGAATCAACTATGTTTATGACCCTGATTAACCATGGGTTTCCATATGACATGGTTGAGAGGATGAATTTGACTGAAATGAAGGATCTACTGAAAGAGTTTGAACTTGCTAGATTCATGATCCCATATTATGACTATGAAGCATTCACTACATTCAAAGCCATTCAGAAGAACAAGAAAGACTTGGGTCACTGTGATACAACCAAGTTAAGCAAATACAATATGACCTGTTGGCTACAAGGTCATAACTACAAAATTTATGAGCTTAAGGGAAGATCAGTTGGTGCGCTAAGGAGGATGATGGAGCATGTGATGTCTATTGAGCTTGAAACTGGAGTCAGATTTAGGACTGAATCACCTAAGCCCTCTTATGAACATCAAATGAAGACTCGTGATGAGCCAGTGACAATTGAAAGTCAGGATCAATACAAAGGAAAGGAAAACTCATCAGAGAACTATTAGGACCTTTTTCATACGGAGTACTAACGGATTCTGCGTGAGACCAGATCAAATAGTGCGGAATCCTATTTGATTGGCGATCCAGTCAGTGAGAACGACAACCTGATTGATCTAACAATTAAACAAACGTTAAGAATTGATCAGAAATCGATCAGGAACGAACTATGAAGTTGGATAGACTGCTTAGGACGCTCTAGATGGCTAGGGTTTTGAATATTTGAAGTCTCTCATTTTTCCACAAATTATGTGGTATTTATAGGTTTTTAGTTTTCATTCGTACGACTGAACCATTAGCATGGTTCAATCGTGCGACTGACTCATGCGGTTGATTCATACGCACGACTAAAGGTTCAGTCGTGCGACTGAATAATCCTTATATCTCAGTCATACGACTGATCCAGTCTCCTGGTTTAGTTGTGTGACTAGTCCATAAGCATGATTCATTCGTGCGTATGGTTCATAAGTATGGTCCATTAGCATGAATAATCACCCGACTAAGTTGAACATATTTCTCAATCATTATTGACTTAGAACTATGTACAACCACCTCAAACCTATATATGATGTTCACACATATGAATTATACCAAATACAATAATAATACGAAATATTCCATGACAAACAAACATCAAAAGCATATCATATTTTGTTAAGTAGTTTCATTACACATGTGTAAGAAATGAAAGACTTTTACATTTAAGAACATAAATTAGGAACATAATGTATCAACAAACTCCCCCTTGGACCTAGTTTATCCTATTTTCTAGTATTCTTCACATGCTCTTGGAATTTCTTGTACTTCTCTTCTTTAGTGACTCCTGCGTGTATCTCAAATGCAAAGCAGAGCCGTATAACATGTTGGAATTGTAGAGCTCATACAATATCTTGTGTGTCATAGAATAGTTTCCACTTGTATAGAGTGTAAACATCTTCAACAGACAAGTTAGTAAGCGACATTGGGTCAAATACCCTAATAGTCTTAATCTTTCCTTCTTTGTTCAGAACTATGACCGCTTCCCCCATCCTCCAGTCATAATACCACATTTGAAGTATGGAGTGAAGTCCTGAGGCATCTTCCGTAAAGGAATCTTAGACATTATGCATGGGGGACTCCACTTCAAAACCACCTTAGGCCTTCCAGATATAGGATCAACTTCAGTCTTATGAATGAACCGCTTAGGTTGTTGAGGTCTGAAGTTGACCCATCTGGTGTGGTATTCTCTCTTCAACGATTTCTCAAAACATCCCGACATCTTCCTTGGGTTGGCATACAAAAGATCTAAACATGCCAATCCGTTTAGCTCAAAACCAGGAAGAGTCTTCGAATCATGTGGATATCTGAAGTACTCAATCCCCTTCTCTCTTTTCACAGCATAGACATCCAAATCTTCAAAATAGGCTCAATTGATGATATTGCCTGACACTTTCTGATGTTTCTTTACTCAGTAAACTTTGGTGTAGGCATTCAGCTTTGGAGGTTCACGTTGGGCCTTCATCTCTGATAAACAAGCTGCCCATTCAGCCTTCTTTATATCAACATTAGCATATGTAGCTTGGGCTTTACTTTCATCCTTCACTTTCTCTTTCTTAATCTCATCCAGCTTGACAAAAGTATCACTGCCAAAAGTTTTACCCAAGTCTAGGATAACGTTGCCCTCAGAGTCAATGTAATGTGGATAGTAGTCAGATGTGACATCCTGAATCTCAATCTCATCCACACCTTGTAGCTCCTCGTCACTCAAAACATCTAATTCCGAAGCATCTTTAACAAGCTCATCTGGATTTAGTCTAAATATATCAGCGAGCTGCTCATCAGTCACATCATGAATGATTTCTCCTTCCTCTGGAGTGTAGCTCATAGACCTTCTCATAATCCCTTGAAAGTCAAGAATCATAGTAAGTTGAGTCTTGACTTTCTGTAAGGGAACAACATCATAATCCTCAGCCTATGGAGCTTCGCTTTTACCCTGATCATGTGTTTCTTCAGCTGGAGCTGTGGAGGATGCAGCTCTTTTGGAGCGCATCTCCTGTGCAGCTTCATTTGAGGCTGATGCAGATGTATCACCTTCTTGATCATCCTCCTCATCATTTCCATCTCTTTTTCCTTTCCACTTCCTCCAGCCTCCTCGTCATCATCATCTTCTTCTGATTCATCATCTGTCAACTCATCATCATCATCTCCACCATCATCCCTATCATCCTTAATCTTTAGTGGCTCACCCTTAGTTCCCTTCAATCTCAACATCAACTTTTTGTTCTTTTTCTCTAACCCCTCGATCCGCTTGACGGATGAAATCACAATCTCATTTTGAGCCTTCAGGGCATGGTGAGCTCGAATTAACGCTCTCTCATGAGCAGCGTTCTTCTCAGTAAGCTGAGCAATCTGCTTGCTTTGTGCGGTATTGACTGCCATCAACTGATTCATCTGGTTGGCTCTCAGGTCTTTGTGGCTAGCAGCTTTAGCACCAGTCGGTTTAGGCTCGCCAACTGTTCCTCTAGCCCAACAGTGGGTAGAGTAGAGCCATGTGTAGGTGGGAATTAGGTGGATGTGCCTACTTGGTAAGTAATGGGTGTAGTGGTGGATGTGGTGTAGATGGGAGTAGGAATGGAAGTGGATTATAGTGGAACTGATCTAGGTATTGTGGGTGAGGTAGGTGGGAATGTATGAGTGGTGGTAGGAGTGTCAGTGGCAGTAGAGGTGGTAGTGTGGTGAACAGTGGTGGTGGCAGTGGTTGTGGTAGTGGTTGTGGTTGTGGTGATGGTTGTGGTGGTGGTAGTGGTTGTGGTGGTAGAAGAACTGATCAAGGTAATCTTCTGCCTCTTACCCTTCTTGCCATAGGGATGAGCCATCCTCTTCCTCCTGGAACCCTTGGCTATAGGGGCACCCCTTGAGCTAATCGGTTGGTCGGGTGTATATGTTGCATCTGTGATATCAGTATCACCACCCTCAGAACCAGCTTGGCGTCCACCAACCCCCTCTTTCCCCTTCTCGGTAGCCACAACCCGGCTCCCGACCCTCCTGGTGAGAGGCTCATCATCAGTCTCATACTCTTCATCTAACAACAAATCCTGGTGGAATGCATCTTGCTTAGATCTACCAGGAGCAGCTGAAGTACTATGTGGAGGTGGTGGAGAGGGTTGACGTGTCAGTGGCCCGTGATTGATTGGGGCAGCATCTCCACTACCTTGACCATCATCATGGTAGTCATCATAGTTGTCATCTTCTTTAGTGGGAACCACTATAGGCTCAATGTCAGAATCACTGTCATCGTGACGCCACTTCTTACGAGAGGGAACCACGTAATCCTCCTAACAGGGGGCTTCACATGCTTCCCCCGGTACAACTTCATCCTCCCTAGGGTGGTGTCATCCATCACCTCTAATACAACAACATCGTCCTTCTCCTTAGGCAGCAAAGGAAGCTTCTCGTCTATGATCATTTACAAGAACCTTAGATACATGCATAAGCCTTCCATGCCTTTGGCCTCGATGTTCTCTATCAGGTACGTGAAGAGCATGCGTGAGAAACTGAACGGGTCGTTCAGTACCAGTGCAACATATGCATTCTGGATTTGGTCGGGCATCTCATCGAATCCTCCACGTCTGGAGGCTATGCACTTGAGGATCACATGAGCCAGATACTTGAACTGGGGGCTCATGTTACTGTTGTTCAGCACGTCGGCATTGATGCCACCAGCGTACTTGATCCTCAGAAAGAAATTACGAATAGTTAGGGGATGCAGCTTGGTTGGATGTGCTCCATCTTCCCCCAAATCCAAGACTCTCATCGGGTCGTCTTCACTGATCTCTATGTCTTGTCCGAATATAGAGATCTGGATACAGTGGGGCTTAACGGACCTATCCACTGTGGAACTTTCCTAGAAAGCCTGCTGAATAGATCGGTATGGTGTGCATGGAGTAGAAATGGACTTGTAGATTCTCGATCTACGCAGGAAGGCGATAATCCCGGTGAACTCAGAAGCGTTCTGAGATGCAGCATCTAGATGAGCATAGATGTTGGGCTTGGTGCTGATTGTCCATCTCTAGTCATTTTGCTGCAACACAAGAAACATATACATTAGATTTGTTCACAAGAGATAACAGATGAAGTTTAGCTAGTTTTGGTCAACAGATTCAATCGTGCGATTGAACCATACGACTGAGTTCAGTCGTACGATTGAGCCTGCGACTGAACTTAGTTTGCATCTTGCTCTATTCGACACCATAAATTTGAATCTTTGTCAAAATGTTACATTACACTTCGTGTTTAGATTCATTAGGTTCACAGGGACTCGAAATAGCACTTTTTGTCATTTAAATCAACGTTTATGTCCATTTAAGTAGTCTATTTTAGATTATTGTCCTGGTTCTTGATTTTAATCATTTTCGGTCATTGTGGGTTCGATTAATCTATTCGTTTGATCAAATTTCGCCTAAGATGAATAGGAAATCAGTTAGGATGACAATCAAAGAGTAATCACAATAATCAAGTTTTTGGCAGAGTGTATGTGTATTAGGCAGCTTTTGAGAGTTTTGAAGGGTGGTAAGGAATACAACCGACTGACCCCCCCTTTTTATACTGTTTAAGGTTTTAGTCGTGCGATTGGACCCATACGCATGATTTATTTGTGCGACTGGGGTTTAGTCGTGCTACTGACTTAGACTACTTCATCCAGTCATACGATTGGTTCATTCTTGTGATCCAATCGCATAGTTGACCCATACTCATGGTCCAATCATGTGATTGACTCATACTTATGGTTCAAGTGTGCGATTGGCTCATACTTATGGTTCAGTCGTATGATTGGCTCATACTTATGATTCAATCGTGCGATTGGCTCATACTTATGATTCAATCGTGTGATTGGCTCATACTTTTGAGTTTGACTTCATACATTTACATACTCTCAAAATTTAACTTTTGATATATAACATTATGACCAAGGAAAATCTTAGACATGACTTTTTTTAACAAAAAATCATTTTATCACCTCAGATGTGATCCTTTTAATTGAGAGCCGATTGGTAACATCAGACGTGACCTTTTTTAATTTGTGATTCACGGAGTTTATCTAGTTATATAGTCTGACATTGACGCAAAGAAGATAATAAAAACAGAAAACAACTTAAATAAAAAAAAAAAAAGCCATATTTTTGTGTTTTTGGTTTGAGGTGGATTGAAACCTTTTAGAAATCATCTAACCGATTTTTCCTCCTGAGTAGAACAGCTTCAATTTAATTTTATCATATCTGGAAAGATTCATATGGAATCATACAGGTATATCATAATCATTTGGGACCCTTTTATAAGTACTTTGATACTAGATTCTCATTTGTCCGAGAGTCAATAGCACTTTCAGGAAATCATACTAGAGCTATAAGATGCACACAATGATTTTGACTGTCAAGAGTTGCAGCGATGATGATTGTCAGTATATTTGTCCACTTAAATCCATACACAGATTTTTGACACACACTAGTGATGTGTTAGGTTTTATTATTTCAACAAGCATTTGTGGATCGCACACTTATATGGTAATATACATTCCTCAGGAGATTTTTGAGCGGTCTACGGGTACTTGACAAGAAGAAACTATTCTAAGAGGTTTCAAAGAGATGCCAAGCTTCAGGTCAGTGACATCGCACAGCTGAGACGCACAAAAAACAATGAATTCTAGAATATTTAGGTTATGCTTATCCTTAGGTTATTGCCATCGCACAGCAGAGAGGCACACAACCTATCTTCTTGTTAGAGGATATTTTTTTCTTTTGCACATAACGCACCAACAACATTAGTCATTGGCTTGATTGCGCTTAATAGTTTTTCCATGTGCTTTGCTCAATTTTATGGTCATCCGCACACATTTGTGGCGTTTATTTTGCTCGTCACCCCTTATTGGAAATGCGTTGATTGTGTTAACCAGGGATAAGATGAGAACCCGCAACCAGTTAAACAAATTAGTTTAAATCTGATTCACCAATGAAGTCTACTCGTCTATTGTGTTGAATCTACCGACACATCATATAAAAAAACTAGCAACCTCTAGGCCTACTTTCTCTATGTTACCTTAGTAGAAGACTAGTTTACTATCATTTTTCCTTTATTTTGCTTAGGCTTCTCAGACTTGTAATTTGAATCTAGCATTTTGATCATTTCAATCCTGTTGGTGTCCCAAACAATTAGTTCACTGTGTACTATTATTTTCCATAATTTTTGAATCAATATCACATAATTGATTTCTTTGCTTTCAGCTTATCTGCCCACCCTCGTTGTTTTTAAGTAATTAAATATTGAAACTAATTTAAATACTTAAACTACACTATTCTCCCCCTAAAATTCTAAAACCGAAAATGTTTTTGTGTTTTTGGATTTTGAAAGAAAGGAAAATCAAATTAAAAAATAATAAAAATTTGGCGGACTAAGAACTCGACTCTTCTGGAATCACAACACTTTTCTTTTTCACGCCATTGACCTCCAAAAGATATAAAAACCGAGGTTTGTCAAAAGCTTTTGTGTAGAGGTCGGAAAATTGAAAATCCGTATTAATTTTAACAACATCGATTAATTGCTTTTCAAAACAGTCACGTAAAGTGATATTTAATACCAACGTGTTTAGTTTTTCGGTATTGGACCGGATTTTTAGTGACAGCTATTATAGCAGAATTATCAACATAGATAGGGGTGTTAGAAAATTGCAAACCGTAGTCTCGCGTTTGCTGTTGAATCCAAATGATTTTTGAACAGCGACTTGCAGCAGCAACATATTCAACTTCACATGTTGACAGAGCAACAGATGTCTGCTTCTTACACGGCCAGGTGACTAAGCATCTTCTAAAGAACTGACATCCCACTGATGCTGACTTGTAGTTCATCTTGCAGCCACCATAGTCCGAGTCACTATACACAGTAAGCTCAAAGTCATCATCATGAGGATACCACAATCCGAGTGTTGGAGTACCCTTCAGATAAAAAAGATCCTTTTACCCCAATTAGATTATTCACTTTTGGTTTAGCCTATATCTAGAACAGAGACACGTGGCGTACATAATATCAGGACGAGAGGCTGTGAGGTACATTAGAGATCTGATCATTCCTCAGTACATAGTGGCATCTACCAGATCACCATTTTTGTCGGGTGCCACATCGTGGTTCGTGGCAAGTGGAGTCCTAGCAACCGTTGCATTTTCCATGTCGAACCGACTGAGGATATCTCCTACATATTTGGACTGATGCAAGAAGATTCCATTTAGTGTCTGATCCACCTGTAACCCAAGAAAGAACCTCATCTCTCCCATGGCACTCATCTCAAACTCAGCTTTCATCACAGATTCGAATTCTTTACACAATGCTTCATTTTTGGAATCGAAGATTATGTCATCCACATATATTTGTACCAGTAGTAAATCACCATCTTTCTCTTTGATGAAAAACGTGCAGTCAATAACCCCTCTGCGAAAACCATGTTTCAGCAGATGAGTAGAAAATTTCTCATACCAGGCTCGAGGGGCTTGATGAAGCCCATAAAGAGCCTTGTCCAGTTTATAAACTCTATCCATACGATAAGGATCCTCAAATCCTTCGGGTTGACTGACGTACACTATTTCACGGACTTCACCATGAAGGAATGCACTTTTCACATCCAATTGATAAACTTTGATCTTTATGTAGGATGCATAGGCTAAGAAGATACGAATTGCTTCAATCCTTGCCACAGGTGCAAACATTTCATTGTAATCGATGCCTTCGACTTGTCTAAACCCTTGAACAACAAGCCGAGCCTTGTTTCTAATTATAACCCCTTGGTCATCTTTCTTACACTTAAGAACCCATTTAGTGCCAATCACCTTTGCACCATTTGGTCTGTCCACAAGAGTTCATACTCCTAACTTCTTGAACTGAAAGAGTTCTTCTTGCATAGCACTAACCCATGCCTCATCGTTTAAAGCTTCACTTACATATCTTGGCTCAAATTGAGACACAAAACATTGAAAAGGACCATTGTTTAGACATCTTTTTTCTATGACTGCGGCATAATCAGCTAAGTATAGCTGATTTCGTGTCTGAACTCCCAATAGAATATCCCTGATAATGTTTTCCAGGGGATGATGCATATTAATTCGAGTTCCAGGAGTGATGGGAACAGTTACCTCATTATCTAGATTTTGAATCCCATGTTCAGTTTCTGTGGCTGTTGGGGTATGTGGTTCAGAAGTTCCAGTGGTATCAAGATCAGATGTTTGTGTAGTTTCGGTAGTGGGAACCTGTTCCTCCTGGTTCATATTTTCAGTCTTAACTTCTTCATCATCAAAGGAAGACTCACTTACTTCAAGCTCTCCCCCTGAAGGGCTAGAAGTATCATGTAATGGAACCGATGATGTCAATTCAAGTGTAGGAGTATTCAGAACATCGTACATCATTCAAGTAGATAACTCATCATTAGGATGAGAAGGAGGTAGATTGAAGGACTTGAAAAATCCATCATAGTCAAAGAAGAAGGAAGGTCCTATCCCAGCAGAGGGTGGTGTATCTTTGGACATCATCATTGCACCACACTTCTACCTGACCCGTTGAGTTGTTATAAACTCTCTTGTCTGGTATACTATATTCGAGAAAGATACCTTCTTATGCCTTCTCATAAAACTTCCCAGACTGAGTTTTCTTTAACAGCATGCACGGTGCTCCAAGTGGTTCTAGATACTCCAAGTTGGGTTTACGTCGCTGGAGTAATTCATAACATGTTTTTCCATGACGTTTGACCACTAAGACTCAATTGAGAGCGTAGCATGCATTAGTCACTGCCTCGTTCCAGAATTGAATAGGCAGTTTAGATTCAGCTAACATAGTCCTTATTGTCTCTATCAAGCTCCGATTCTTTCTTTTAGCAACCCCACTCATTTGTGGAGTGTAGGCAAAAGTAAATTGATGAACAATACCTTTCTCTCGACAGAATGCCTCCATCCACTGATTCCTGAACTCTGTTCCGTTGTCTATCGAATCTTCCTTACTTTCAGCTTGTAGAGTGATTCCAATGTAGCGACTAGATGCTTGAACGACTCAAATGTCTCTGACTTGGCTTTTAGAAAAATCACCCAAGAGAATCTTGAGTAATTATCAGTTACTACAAAGCAGTACCAATCTCCAGCAATGCTCTTTGTGCTGATTGGGCCAAACAGATCCATGTGTAGAAGCTCGAGAGGAATTTCGATAGAATTAACTTTCTTTGCTTTGTGAGACTTCTTGGTCTATTCCCCTTTCTTACATGCTACACAGAAATCTGGGAGCTAGAAATTCTTGACTGTAACTCCGTTCACCAAATCATTCTGAAGCAGATGATTCATCTTCCTGGGATTAATATGTCCCATTCTCCTATGCCAGGAGACTAAATCCCTCTTTGTTGCCTTTGACAAGAAGCACTGGGTAGTAGACTCAGTTGTGGAGGCTTTTGATAGATCCAAGACATACAAATCGATATATCTTGAAGCTGACATTAGAATTTTATCCTCCTCGACAACATACTCCTTCTTCAACATGTAGCACTTCTTGTTGTCAAACACAACCTTGAATCCCTTATCACAGATTTGGGAGACAGAAAACAAGTTATTTTGTAGTTGCTGAATGTAGTTGACCTTGTCAAACTTCACTTTCTCGTTTCCCATTTCGCCTTGAGTGGTGATGTAACCTCCTTTATTCCTAGCAAATGATACATGTCCCCCTTTAATTTGCTTGACGCTGAAAAGGATAGACGAATTCCTAGTCATGTGCCTGGAAGCCCCACTATCAATAATCCAGTTATTAGTGATAGTGTTGTAGCGGACACCCTGCACATACAAAGGAATTGAATAGTTCAGGTTTGGGGCCCAAGCCTTAACTGGCTTGGGTGTCCCCGAGGTATCACACATCATGAACTCAACCCACTGTCCTTTAGAGGATGAGGGCACATCTTTCTTCTTTTTGTTCTCACTATCAGACACATTACTTGTTTTTTTCTTCCATAAACTAGTTTTGTGTAAGGCATGTTTGTGGTAAAGAGACGACTGACTTATGGTTTGAACTTTAGGTTGACTAATAATCTTAGTTGTAACAAAAAATTCAATTTTCTTTTTTAAGTGTCTGATAATAAGGACAATTCGAACAGATATTTCCTCGTTTTCCACAACTGTAGCAAGATCTTCCTTCAATAGTTTAAGGAAAGTTGTGATGTAGGGTTGAGTTTGGTCGGGGTTTGAGATATGTCCGGTTGGGTTGTTTGTCTTCCTGTTTAGATGTTTCGCCTTCTTTAGCAAACTTAATTGTTTTGACGTTTTGACATTTTGAACATCTTTCACTTTCATTTTATTAGGATTTTTATGATTAACACGTTTAAGGTTCATTGGATTAGACCTTTTATGTTCTGACATAGACGTTTGTGAACCTGGCCATAATTTAACCATTTCAATATTATCATCCAAATCCTCAACAAGTATCTTATCTTTTGATTTCAAAGTAGAATCCTTCTGTTTACTGACAGATTTCATAAGTTTACTCGTAGAATTTAGATCACTAACCAGAGAAGTAGACACCACATGATCCTTTATTGGGTTATTATTAATTGGTCTACATTTAGTGTTCAAAAGGATTTCATGTGGTGGCGGTACTACCTTATAACTCAGACCTTCCCCTGGCATTCCGTTCTTTCACTAGGTTCTGAACAATGTGAGAAGAATTTGCCAAACTGTGCAGTTTTTGTTTTAATGAATCAACTTCAACTTGCAAAACTATTTTTTCCTTTTTAGTTTCCTCCAAAGAATTTAAATAGAACTTCCTGTTGTTTGATTGATTTAAGACAACATCCTCAGTTTCCATTAGTTGTTTCCCTAACAGTTCTATCTTTTCTTTGAAGCTGCACTCATTTTGTTTTAAAACATGATTTGCTTCAGTGCAGAGTTGTAAATCATTTACTAGATTATCATTATATTCTAATAACCTAGAAAACTTTAAATCAATGCTTTCCCTAAATTTTTCATATTCAGTGCATGCATGTTTTTCAAATAATTCATCTTTAGAACATACCCGTGTAGAACCAGATGAATCAGCCATCAAAACAATGTCAGAATCATCGGTGACTGGAGATTCTGAGTTTGTAGCACTGAGCTCTTCTTCAAACAAATGATCAACGACATCCATAGCTTCTTCGATATCTGAAAGTGTATGCTCAGCTATGATGTCTCCTTCACTTGTAGATCCATCATCCAATGTATCAACTAAAGCAATGTTTGATTCACTCTGAGAAACGAATCGGAAGGACCAGTCTTGTCCTTCATCACCTTGAGCAACCAAAGACTTAGACTCTTTACTTGAAGATGAAACTTCAATCTTATCCTTGTCTTTTCGGTTGAATGTAGGAAAAGGATTTCCATTTCCAGTCTTCTTCGGCTATACACACTCACATTTGAAGTGCCCCTTTTCACCACAATTGAAACACGTGACTTTGGTTTTGTCGAATCAAAATGTCGTATCTTTAGTAGCAACCAAATTATACCCCGTCTTCTTAACAAACTTCTTGGCTTTTCTAACAGCACTAGCCAATACCCACATAATATCCATATGTTCTAGCTCAGTTTCATCAACTGGCTTGTAGTCCTCGTCCGCAAGATGACAGTTTCCAATCTTACCAGCAACTAATCCATCATAAGATTGAACAACAGCAGCTAAAAGGTCCATGTGCTCTATAGAAACTTCCACGGTGACATTTCCAAGATTCTCGATCTTCAACTTGGTAGTATCTACCTCAGGAACTATGCATTGGGTTCCAGATGACCCTGACGTTACTGCTTTGGGAAGGAGCAGAAGAGCTAGACACAAATGTCGTTTGTAGCAGTGCACCTGTAGCAGCAAGAGTTGGAACTGAATTGTATAGTGCAGGATTCTAAACATAGGATCCTTTCTTTGACTTGTATTTCATACGTAGTTCTTCCTCCCTTAACTTCAAAATGAAATCATTTATGTCTAAAGTAGCAAGAGTGTCGTTTTGTCTCAGATT
>BJCM01131736.1:0-10457 GCA_018326385.1 Flaveria bidentis
AGGTGCTATATTGATATATATCAAATATGTTTTCTTTAAGCGTCAGGCGACTCCATAATCATGTCATAACATAAGAACATGCGACAATGAGTTCAATTCAATAATTTTTAATCGCATGTGAAATAATGCTAAATCCAAAGTAGGATGACAAAATAATAATGAATCATGATATCAATAAACGTACGATCAAATGAAACAAATTTAGAGTCAAAGATGATAAGAAGTTTCAATGAAATATGAAAGTCAAAGGGGTTTTATCAATCAAGTGGACTACATAACGACAAAGGGTGGGGTAAGAATCCATACCTTAACTAGTGAATCACAATGATGCTAGAATTGATTTCTAAATGGGGTCGTGTTAACCTACAAATGGTATATATATATATAATGAGACATATCCTCCTCACTATTAACATCACTTGTTCATTTGCACTAATCCGATGACAACGTAAGTCCTTTGATTTAATTATTGTTTTAATTTGTTGTTGTATGAGGTTGCCATCTTAATTACATACAAGGTTTTAGGTGTTAATATAATTGTAGTTGTGAACCACATGTTAACAAGTTATTGTTCATTTCTGTGGTAATTAAAAATAATTAAAGGTTATATACTATTTCAAGTTATTAGGTTACATATTTTCTTACAATTTTAAGTCATTCAAATTTCTTTATACAACGTACAATATGACTTTAATTCTTTATAAGTTTTAAAATTTTTAAATACATGATCATAGTAATAAATATTTAATAATTATCTTGTTTGTTAGATCCATGAAAAATAACTTTGGCTCGAGATGTTGTAGGTTAATAGAACAAACAAGCAAAGATAAATAAATAAATAAATAAATAAATAAAATAAATTAACTTTTAAGGGTATCCATGAGTTTCGAACAAAGAGCCTAGGTACAAGATTGAAAGGCATAAAGACTATGACATGAGAATAATAATTGATAAGGTATTAAAATATTTAGGTGGGTTGCAAGTTTTCAACAAAGTTATTCTTCATCTTCAACCTATTTTGCTTTTTAACAATCATATACCTCAACTTTAGTTTGTTTTTTTTCTTTGATTATTAAAAATAATAATACAAACTAAACATGAATAAAGTCTTAAGAGTTGTTTTATTGGTTACCTCCGTTTCTGGTCACGGGAGATCTAATAAAACATAAGTCGCCAGAGTGCTCGTGACGTTCGTCTGAGGTCTCGTCGGTGGTCCTTGTGGTCGGAAACAAAGATGCTACCGGTGTAAATGAACGGAGTTAGGTTAGATTTTGTGCTTGGTGATTGAATAGTGGTTATCCGGAGGTGATATAATGGTGGCCGGAATTCTCATCGAGAGAGAGAAACAGGGGAAGACAAGTGGGTTCGTATGGCTAGAATAGTAACCATTGAGTTTCTTTTTAAAGATAGAGGGTTCAACAGATCAAGGGTGAAGGTTTCAAAGTCTCTTTGTGAAGTCACTTTCGGTTCTGATCGAGACTAGTGAGAGGGTGGCGGAACAATATTGTTCTCTCCATGGTTTCCGATTGAAGAAGGAAAAGTTTTGCAATTAGTTTGGGTAATAGAAAGTGTAGGTTTGAAAAGGTCAAAATAGACCCATTGACCAATCAAATAAGTTGATTTGAATACTAATAAATAATAGTATAATATGTATAATTTATCTTCTTTTATCAGATTGTTTGGATTTGATTAACAAATTTTATATTTATTACTATTTTATTATTACTTTGAAAGTGTACTTATCTATCTTTACAGAATGCATATATATTTAAATTAAATCTTTCCTTTAGTAGCTATTTATTATTAATTATTTATTTATCACATATATATACAAGCATACTTTATAAACATATATGTTTTGACGGTTGTTTCAACTATTATCCCCTAAAAGAAAATTTCGTCCTCGAAATTTATAGGCTAAAACATGAATGATAAATGAACTCACGAAGAAAACGGAATCGAATATCACATAACATATGTAGGAAAAAAAACAGGTTCATAGTTACATGATAGATGAAAACCTAGTTTTCAAAAAGACTCGGGTACAACGCACGAATGGTTTCTTTAGTTTTCCAAGTAGCTTCTCGCTCTGAGTGGTTTTTCCATAAAACCTTGACGAGTGGAATCACTTTTCTTCGCATGGTTCTTTCTTGTCGATCCAATATAGCTTATGGTTCTTCCTCATAGGATAAGTCTTCTTGGATCGTATGTAACGGATAACTAATGACATGGAGCGGATGATAATTATATCCTCTTAGCAAGGATACATGAAAAACGTTATGAACGTGAGAAAGCTGGGGCGGTAATGCTAGACGATAAGAAACTTCTCCAAATCTCTCAAGAATCTCGAATGGACCGATGAAACGAGGACTAAGCTTTCCTGTGATCCCAAATCTGCGCACGCCACGGCAAGGTGAGACTTTCAAAAACACATGATCTCCAACTTTGAATTCTAATGATCGACGATGTTGATCTGCATAACTCTTTTGTCTAGTTTGTGCTTCCTTTAATTTCTCTCGAGCGACAACAACCTTTTCGTTTGTAATTTGGACTAACTCAGGTCCCTCGATAAGCTTTTCCCCAACCTCTTCCCAACATATCGGTGCTCTACATTTTCGACCATACAAGAGTTCAAAAGGAGCCATACCGATACTAGCTTGCCAACTATTGTTGTAGGAAAACTCAACAAGACATAAATACTCATCCCAATTTCCTGTCCACTCGAGTGCGCATGCACGGAGCATATCTTCAAGAGTCTGAATCGTACGTTCAGACTGCCCGTCTGTCTGTGGATGAAAAGCAGTACTAAACTTCAATCGTGTACCCCAAGCTGCTTGAAAGCCTTTCCAAAATCGAGAAGTGAAACGTGGATCTCTATGTGAAACAATTGAGGATGGAGTGCCATGGAGTTGAATAATCTCTTGAAGAAACACCTCTGATAACTTGCTAACTAAAAATCCTTTTTGAATCGGTAGAAAATGAGCTGACTTGGATAATATATCAACAATGACCCATATAGCATCATTCTTCTTAAATGTCTTGGGCAAACCTGTAACGAAATCCATTGATATTTCATCCTATTTCCACACGGGAATATCCAACGGTTGCAAGAGTCCGCTGGCTCATTGGTGCTCAATCTTCACTTGCTGGCACGTGAGGCATCGACTTACATATATTGCAACATCTTCCTTCATGCCATTCCACCAAAAGTTTTGACATAAATCATGATACATCTTTGTTGATCTTGGGTGAATAGAAAAAGGCGAGCTATGTGCCTCGGCTAGTAATAACTCACGAAGGGTGGAATCATCAGGTACACATAATCTTTTCCCACACCAAATTACTCCTTGTTCATCCACACGAAAATCTGACTGCTTCCCCAACTGAATATTCTCTGTTATTGCCCACAACTCGCCATCATGTTGTTGTCCTTCTTTAATCCGTGAGATGAGGTTAGGCTCAATTTTCATTCGAGCTAGGTAACCATCAGATTTATCAACTTGAATACCAACACCCATCTTTTCCAAGTCTGAAATAATACGCGGATGTATTTGAAGGCAGATACCACTCCAAAATTCTTTCTACTCAAAGCGTCAGCCACTACATTCGCTTTCCCCGTGTGGTACTGAATATTAGCATCATAATCTTTCAAAAGTTCCAACCATCTTCTTTGCCTCATATTAAATTCCTTTTGTGTAAATATATACTTGAGGCTTTTATGATCGGTAAAGATATCACAAGTCTCGTCATACAGATAATGTCGCCAAATCTTTAATGCAAAGACTACTACTGCCAACTCCAAATCATGTGTTGGATAATTAACTTCATAAGGCTTCAGTTGACGAGAGGCATAGGCAATGACTTTTCCGTGTTGCATCAGCACACAACCTAGCTCTTTCTTCGAGGCATCACTATAAATCTAAAATCCGCCTGAACCAGATAGAAGAGTGAGTATTGGGGCAGATACAAGTCTTTTCTTTAGCTCTTCAAAACTCTTTTACCGCTCTTCATTCCGAGAATATTTCACCCCTTTTCTCAATAGTTGTGTGAGGGGTAAGGCAATAACAGAAAAACCTTCCACAAATCTTCGATAATAGCCTGTCAAACCTAAGAAACTCCGGACCTTTGTGGCTGAGGTAGGTCTAGGCCACTTAGTAATGGCCTCAATCTTAGCTAGATCCATTTTAATTCCTTCTGCTGATACAATGTGACCCAAGAATGCTACTTGACTGAGCTAAAATTCACATTTCGAAAATTTGGCATACAACTTCTTTTGCCTTAATGTCTCAAGCACTTTACGCAGGTGTTCCTCATGTTCTTCCTTGCTTCTAGAATACACTAGAATATCATCAATAAAAACAATCACAAATTTATCCAAGAATTCATGAAATACTCGGTTCATCAAGTCCATGAATACAGCTGGTGCATTAGTCAAACCAAAAGGCATAACCAAAGACTCATAATGACCATAACGAGTGCGAAAGGCAGACTTAGGCACATCTGTCTCTCTAATCTTCAACTGATGATAACCAGACCTTAAATCTATTTTTGAGAAGAATTTGGCACCCTGAAGCTAGTCAAAAAGATCATCGATGCGGGGTAGAGGATAACGGTTTCGAATGGTAATCTTGTTTAACTCTCGGTAGTCAATACACAACCGCATACTACCATCCTTCTTCTTTACAAATAAGACTGGTGCGCCCCACGGTAAGACGCTTGGCCTAATAAATCCAAGCTCCAATAACTCCTGTAACTGTTCTTTCAATTCTTTTAGTTCTAACGGTGCCATGCGATACGGTGCCTTAGAGATAGGCTCGACGCCAGGAATTAAGTCAATGGAGAACTCTACTTCGCGGTCTGGCGGTAGTCCCGGTAATTCATCTAGAAATACATCGGGATACTCACGAACAATAGGATAGTCATCGATGCTATCTTCAATAATCGAGGTATCCAAGATAGACGCTAAGAATCCAACACAACCATGTGATATCAACTTTTGAGCCTTGAGTGCTGAAATAATCTTAAGAGATTTATGAGGTTGAATTCCCTGATACACAAATTCAGGATGATGAAGATCACCGAAGATAACTCGTCGAGAATGACAATCAATAGTAACATGATGTCGCGTTAACCAATCCATCCCGAGAATAATATCAAAGTCACCCATTTTCATGGGCAAAAGATCCGCATTACGCACGATCGAGTCAACATGAATAGGACAATCTTTATATATGTGAGTGATAATAAGCGAGTTTCCCATAGGAGTTGAAATCGATAGAGTATGATCTAACGGTGAGGGATCAATCATAAGGTATCTAGTTAACAAACGAGAAATAATCGAGTGTGTTGCTCCCGTATCAAATAGCACATAAATATCACGTTCACCAATTTGAAGGGTTCCAGATACAGTACCTGGTGTACTAGCAGCCTCAGTAGCAGTAAGTGCGAAAACTCTTCCTACGATGTTAGCTTGTGCATTGGACCCACCAGTGTTCCTCTTGTTCTCTTGTTTCGGACAATCCCTGATCATATGCCCCGCTTGAACACACCGGAAACAATTTCCCATAGCTCTATGACAAATGCCTCGATGACGTTTCCCACAAGTGTTACATGGCGGAATCAAAGTCTGGTTTGGGTTTCCATGTTGATTTAGTGGTTGTGCCCTAATAGCACCTTCAAAAGGTTGAATCTGGTTATGGGTTTTAGGCTACCATGGTCGGGTCTGATTTCTGTTGTTACGACTTGGTTGAACTCTACGATCCTTTGAATGATTAGCAGCATTTGATGACTGGCCTGTGGGCTGAATTCGGTGTCCATCTCTATCCCTTTTCTTGTTGTCTCCTGTCGGAGATAAGAATTCTTTTCTGTCAAATTCAAATGTCTTGATTGCATCAGCCACCTCCGTAAGATCCTTAAACTTCATATACATGATCGACTTTCGGATTCGATCACACACTGCCCATTTACACTTTTCTGCTTGAACTGCTGCAGACCCGGCTGCTTCCCCCACAATATTAGCCAACCTTGCAAATCGAGTAATGAACTCTGACCCTGGTTCATCATTCCCCTGTCGGATGATGGCATATTCTCTGATGTAGGCCTCTCTGTCAGCTGTGGAGAAAAACTTATCATAAAAGATAGTACGAAAAATCAGGCATGAAAGAGTAGCTGCATAGGCTTTCCCTCCTCTGATTTGCATAAGTCCTTCCCACCAAGTTTGTGCATTATCCTCCAATTTTTACGTGGCTAATCTGACCTTGTACTCATCCACAACACCCAACACTTCAAAGATCTTCTCAACATGGGCTATCCAGTTCCTCGCGTCGATGGGAGTAGTTGCATGACTGAATGACCTTGGATTTTGCTTTTGGAACCTCTGGATCCACACATGAATGCCCTCAGTAGAGTTATCAGTGTTGTTCTCTTCAATTGGGTTCTCCTGATTAGAGTTATCACGACCTTCAGAACGAGTTTGGTGAAGAACTGTTTCCACAGTTTGTGCAACAAGGTTAGGCAACAAATCGGCAAAAACATGGTTGATAGTGGAGACCATGTTCGGGTCAACAGGGGTCTCATTTGAAGGGGTGTCGGCATGCAATCGGTTTGCCCTACGGACGTTCCTACGGGGTTGGCGACGTGGAGGCATCTAAAAGAAATGGACACAAGATTAGCGTATAGAAATTAATAGATTATAAAATTAGATGGAATCCTAACCCAAATGTCTACCCAATCCTCACATGTCTTATTTATTAATGTTTAAGTTTTCTACAGGAAAGAGCCTTTGCTCTGATACCATAACTGTAACACCCCAACCCCGCTGACGTGTCACTATCATAGTAATCATAATATAAGACATAATTCCATGATTTGAAACATTAGGAGTACATCATCAAAACATCGTTGAGAGCTCTAGGGTAAAATATTCATTACATATTATTTAATCAGCCAAAACTAGATAACTAGCACGTGCTATAAAAATGGCTATCCTTCACTATTCAAAAATCCTAGAGCTTAATTTATCTCTCTTCACACCCCGCCCGGAGTAACCTGTGAACCTGTGAAAACAAATATTTACGGAATGAGCCAAATGCCCAGTACGGATAAAGGCATAAGTAATACTAATAATAACTGCAATAACATCGAGAGATAAGTAACATAAAATGATACGATGCAAAGTAAGACAAGTCAATAAAGTAAATCGTATCATATGGATGTACCCATTGAGTCGAATAACTTATATCAGAACAGACATGCACATAGAGCTGCAGACTCTATGTACCGAACGTGAAATGGAGTGTGGGCATACACAACAACTATCCACCATAATCATATGCATATATTCTAGGACTAGTCCATACGCCTCCCCAAAATAATATGGCCAATGTACCTCGCAAGTACCGAAGGAGACGCCGTGATCTCTGCTCACCGTCACGGCTGGTGCCACATCATCGATGTCGCAATGACATGCTTGTGGTCACCCCCTCAAGTAGGGACATGCTCGGGTAACAGAATACAACAAACTAAAATAGGTGCTATATTGATATATATCAAATATGTTTTCTTTAAGCGTCAGGCGACTCCATAATCATGTCATAAAATAAGAACATGACAAAATAATAATGAATCATGATATCAATAAACGTACGATCAAATGAAACAAATTTAGAGTCAAAGACGATAAGAAGTTTCAACGAAATGTGAAAGTCAAAGGGGTTTTATCAATCAAGTGGACTACATAACGAAAAAGGGTGGGGTAAGAATCCGTACCTTAACTAGTGAATCACAATGATGCTAGACTTGATTTCTAAATGGGGTCGTGTTAACCTACAAATGGTATATATATATATATATATATATATAATGAGACATATCCTCCTCACTATTAACATCACTTGTTCATTTGCACTAATCCGGTGACAACGTAAGTCCTTTGATTTAATTATTGTTTTAATTTGTTGTTGTATGAGGTTGCCATCTTAATTACATACAAGGTTTTAGGTGTTAATATAATTGTAGTTGTGAACCACATGTTAACAAGTTATTGTTCATTTCTGTGGTAATTAAAAATAATTAAAGGTTATATATTATTGCAAGTTATTAGGTTACATATTTTCTTACAATTTTAAGTCATTCAAATTTCTTTATACAACGTATAATATGACTTTAATTCTTTATAAGTTTTAAAATTTTTAAATACATGATCATAGTAATAAATATTTAATAATTATCATGTTTGTTGGATCCATGAAAATAACTTTGGCTCGAGATGTTGTAGGTTAATAGAACATCAAAATTGGTAACATTCGATGATGAATTGAGTGATGATTTATCAACTCTAGAAAAGTTAGTTTCATAAGTAAAGTTTGAATTTCTAGCTCTTCAAAATCTCGCATATAATGATCACGAACGCTAATGCAGTGAACCCATGTCCATTAACAACATTTCTGTTCAGTCTAATACTTGAATTCTGAACTAGATATTTCACGGTCCACACACACAAACAATAGAAGGCTGTTTTTTTATAGAATTGATAAAAAGTGAAGCTAATAAACAATTAAGAAATTAAGCCGCTGCAAATTAAACCAGCTAATCCTAAGTTATTTGAGATGATCATGTTCTTGGATACGAATCTGAGTATAAGCTTGAGCTTAAACTAGAGCTCACATAACAATTTAACGAGTTTATGCATGAGCTTAACTAGCTCAAGCCAAAATAAAATTATTATTTGTGTATATATAATAATTTTTATTTTATAAAATCAAAAGAAAACTACATGATAAATATATTATAACTATAATATATATGACAAAAAAAGCTAAATAATTAGATCCATGTATAATAAAACAATTAAATATTTAATAAATATTAAACGAGTAGGGCAAGTTGAGCGTGATTTAAAAAAATATTAATGAGCCAAAATTCAACCATAAACATAAAACTTGAAACCAACCAAGCTCGATCAAGCTTCAAACAACTTGAAATTAAAGAACCAATCTCAATTAGACATAGAACTCGAAATGAGTCGAGCTCTCTTAAATCAAACTAGTAGAGCTTGATCCTGGCTTGGCTATCCACCAAATTCATCATTTTCAAGTTTAAATATTTGTTGAAATAACTGCAAAAATCTTCTAAAACTGTAACAACCCAAAAATTCAAGTTTTAATCACTCTCGTTAATTATTATAATTTAGAACATTAAGTTTAAGTTTAATTATTTTTTATTAAATTCTTAATATTTATGCATATTCTAGTTTAGCAATAAGTTCAAACTATAGGTTCATTTATTAGTACAACGTATACACGAAATTCAAAAGTTAGACCAACAAAGTTTGCTAACCACCTGAAAACAACCCTAATCAACCCAAAACCCGTTATAAAACCTACTCCTAGTGAGGTTTAAATTTTATTGAATGAGTTTTAGTATTTAGGATGTTCGATTAATATATGCATATATTTTAATATTTGAGCATTTTTGTAAGTGATTTTCAAACCTTACGAAGACAAGAAATTATAAACTTTTATAAGTATATTATTATTATATTGTGAAAGTGATTTTCTAAACTAGTTACGAAAACAAAATTGAAAAGAAGACCCGTGTGTTACACAAAGATTCACAAATATTTAACGTGGGTTGCAGATATTGCCCACCTCTCAAGGTCATAACTAAGGTTTGGATTGTATCAATAAAAAATATTTTGACATTTAAGTAGTTCAACTAATAGTATATACTTTTTTTAAAAAATCAGTATATATTTGTTACTAGCTTTAGTAAACTCGTGTGTTACACGGATTGAATATATATAAAATATTAATATAATAAAATTTATTAATTATAAAATAATATTTAAAAATATGACATTATTGAAATATGAAATAAGTATAAGTAATAAAACAATGGTATCAACTTTTTAAAATTTAGTTTTTAATATTATTTCAAAAAAACTAAACATTTTATTCTAAAACAAATTGTAAAAAATTTGTTAATATATAAAATATTAATATAATAAAATTTATTAATTATAGAATAATATTTAAAAATATGACATTATTGAAATATGAAATAAGTATAAGTAATAAAACAATGGTATCAACTTTTTAAAATTTAGTTTTTAATATTATTTCAAAAAAACTAAACATTTTATTCTAAAACAAATTGTAAAAAATTTGTTAATATATAAAATATTAATATAATAAAATTTATTAATTATAGAATAATATTTAAAAATATGACATTATTGAAATATGAAATAAGTATAAGTAATAAAACAATGGTATCAACTTTTTAAAATTTAGTTTTTAAAATTATTTCAAAAAAACTAAATATTTTATTCTAAAACAAATTGTAAAAAATTTGTTAATATAATAAAATTTATTAATTATAAAATAATATTTAAAAATATGACATTATTGAAATATGAAATAAGTATAAGTAATAAAACAATATTATCAACTTTTTAA